>JABJVR010047468.1:8839-27536 GCA_025773905.1 Chitala chitala | reverse complement strand
TCTCTCTCTCTCTCTCTCTCTCTCTCTCTCTCTCTCTCTCTCTCTCTCTCTCTCTCTCTCTCTCTCTCTCTCTCACGAAGTTTGGAGGTCTGTAGCTAATGACTCTGCAGACAGTTGGTGACTTTTGCACACTGTGCGCTTCAGCATGTGCTGACCCCATTGTCAGTTTACGTGGCCTACCACTTCATGGCTGAGTTGCTGTTATTCCCAGTTGCTTCCACTTAGTTATAGTACCACTAACAATTGATTGTGGAATATTTAGTAGCGAGGAAATTTCACAGATGGACTTATTGCACAGGTGGCAACCTATCAAGGTACCACGCTTGAATTCACTGAGGTCCTGAGAGAGACTCATTTTTTCACAAATGTTTGTAGAAGCAGTCTGCATGCCTAGGAGCTTGCTTTTATACACCTGTGGGCATGGAGGTGATTGGAACACCTGAATCCAGTGATTTGGAGGGGTGCTTCTGTTTATGAGCAGTAACGTTAAATACGGAATATGGCATTTCCAATTTTTTCTGCTGTGACCTTTTTTAAAACTGAGAGAAATAAGTGCGTTTTTATGCTTTTAACTAAAAGTTAATCAATTTATTATACAGGAAGTATTTTATTTGACAAAAAGTCAAAAATTTATAACCCTAATGTTCACGTAAATATTCCCATCCTGCAATTCTCCCGTCCGTTATTATTAGAATCACCCATAAACAGATGGACAAGCACTGAACTGCTCTACCCAGTAGGTTCTGGAGCATGTCAGCATTGTTCCTGCTCAAACAGACAAGTACATAAACTGATTAAAACGTCCAAAAATATTTAAAACTTCACCTTTATCAGTATCAGTTTGCACTTCAGTTGGCCAACCTGGAATAAGTCTATGAAGATTGTCAGTCGTCCAGGTGAGGTTATCTGGAAGTTTAGTCATGTCAACTGGACTTCTTTCTGGTTTACGCAAAAACGTTTCACCTTTTACCAAAAGGCTTCTTCAGTCTGTAAACGAGAAAGTCCAGTTGACATGATTAAACTTCCAGATAACCCGAAATAAATAACTAATACTGTTGTGCGACCCAATAAATAGAATAAACTCGTACAACTGTGTCTGGTGTTGTCCATTAACTAATCTTACATGGAACGTACTGCTGTTCCATTACAGTCATGAACATTCACTCACACTGCAGCCTTTTGTCACCTTATTAATGTTACTGTGCTGTGTCTGTGTTTGGTTCCTATGTATTTTCTTGAACTGCCATTGGTAAATAGTGATACTCCAAGGAATTCTGGGATTTAAAGAGAACAAAACGGTATGGGGTGGTAGTTTTACAGTGACAGATCTGCAGAAATTTTGCAGTGTTTTTGTTAATGAAATTTTATTAAGTTTTTGATCTGCTTTATCTTTTTTTTTTTTTTTTTTTTTGGGAGAGACGTTTGTTGTCAGGTGATGAAATGAGACCTTCCATTCAGTGTCTTTGGGTTGCTCCTAATGGGACATCAGCTGATTAATTTCTGGCTTTCTCCAGGAGGTTATATGGGAAGCACGGGTCCTGTTTCTCACCAGACCAAGCTTTTCACACGTGTGCATGTGTGTGTGCGTACGCATGCGCGTTCTCAGGTCCACCTGCTGAAGGACCAACTCTCTGCTGAGGCAGCAGCTCGGATCGAGGCCCAGGCTCGAGTTCACCAGCTGCTGCTCCAGAACAAGGACCTGCTGCAGCACGTCTCACTGCTGGTGAAGCAGATCCAGGAGCTGGAGCTGAAGCTGTCTGGACACACCTCCAGTAAGTCACCCCATGTCGTAGGGGCACTTTCTAGCTAGAGGCCGCCTGGTTACATTTATTTTTTTCTTTAATTTAGCAAATACTTTTATCCAAAGTGGCTTACAATGTTTCACAAACATGTTACGGCCATATTGGTTGTCTGCACTTAAACCATCCCCCTGGGGGGATCAGTGGACAGCCACATGTCACCTGGGGAGCTAGCATTTGCGTGTTTTGTTCACACCTGGTGGCTGGACTGGGATTAGAACCGGGAGATTTTTACAGTCGGATGTTCTACCCATTGAGCCACCAGGCATGAGTAGTTAATGCACAATGTCATGTCGCTACCATCACTGCGATTGTGTGTGCGTGTGCGTGCGCGTGTGCGTGCGCGCGCGGCTATGTGCTGCTCTGCTTGACAAGTTCACAGTGTTCATTTGTGCAGTCTTCTTAGAATGTTACATTGATTATTAAGTTAACCACTATGAGTACTGAAAAATTTCAGTCTTAAATCGGTTTATAACTCCCAGGGGTGAATTTATCTAAATGCAATTTGCAGTATTTTAGATACCATTTGTGACAGCGTACTGGAGATGGGGAAGCTGACAATTATGTTGAAGGGTTTTTTTTTTTTTCCGCCAATGTACTGGAATTTATGGTGATACTAAAACATCACAGCAGACGTTCATGAACATGTTCATTTTTGTGATGTTTGACAGTGGGCTCCCAGGACAGTCTGTTGGAAATCACCTTCCGTGCAAATGTCCCTCCAGTCCTGTGTGACCCGTCCACACCCAGGCCCCAGGAGGTGGCCCTGCCACAGCTCAGCGACGGAACGCAGCTCTCGCTGCCGCTGGGCAGCCCGCTAGGTACAGAGAGCTGCCTCGTAAAGTTTGAGTGTTTCCGCTTCCTTCAGGGGCGTCCACAGGAAGGCCATGACCCAAGTACAGACGCGCAGGACGAGCTGCTTGGCAGCCTGGAGTTTCTGAAGTTCAGAGAATCGGGCATCGCGTCCGAGTACGAGTCCAACACGGATGAGAGCGATGACCGGGATAGCTGGGGTCACGATGACAGCACACTGCGGCTGCTTAATGTGCTGAACAAGCAGGGGCCGTCTGACTGCCTAGAGGACGAGATAGCGGTGTAGCCCCGCCCCCTGTTCCACTCAGCCAATGGGAACACTCCTAAAATGTCCTCATTGCCTGCTGCTTCTCTTCCTGCCTCAGCCCTCATACCTAAGATTTTTTTTTCCTTTTTTATCTTGTGTAAATTGTCTGGAACTTGAATGGATCCCTCGAATCCTTCACATTGACTAAGTGTTTGTAATATTCCCTTAATCCTCCAGTCAGTACAATGCTGCTGCAGTTGCTAAGAGCTGTGAACCAGAGGCTTAAATAGAACTTTATTTTTCCAGCATGGTGTATATGTGCAGTCACATGGATTTGATGCCCTGCTGTCATCTATGTTTCACTTGTACCTGAAACAAAGTTTGTAAATTGTCAGTTATATTTATAATTAGAGCTGATGTATATTTTTGTGCGTAGTCTTGCAAAAGGTCCTGCCCCCAGAGGTAAACAATTGTATCATCCACTTTATTTAAGCATGGGAGGTGAAGCCTAGCCTGTAAAGTTTTAGGTAATTGGCTTTAGTTGACCCAGTTCCACTGTGTTCTTAATGGTTAACTGACGGACCGTGAAATTGTAAGATGGACCGTCATGCATACCGGACTCATATTTGCTCTGTGAACTGAACTGTGGTGATGTCGCTGTCTCATCTCAGAGGGTACATTATTCATGCTGTCGGGACATGAGTCGTCCTCGGGAGGCCTAATGCAGAGAACAGAAGCGAGCTTGCTCTCCCCGTATCTCATCCTGCTACATCAGCTGGGAGCAGTGCTCGCCCTGACTCCCTGCGCAACTTCCTTCATCCCGCCAGTTCTGTCCCGTTAGCCTCTCGAGGGCGAGTTATTGTTGCTTGCTGTCTGGCGCTGGCTGTACCCTATTCATATTTGATGGAGTTTAGGCCAGGGGTGTCAAAGTGCACCGCAGACTAATGAGGGCCAGGCGGCACGAGCAGCCCCGGTGGCCGGTGCGGAGGACCGGCACTGGGGTGATTAGGTATTCATTGGCAGCTCTGCACACCGGCGCTGGTGCACAGGGTCAGGACATGAATGATCAGTGTCCTGCTACACTTGGATTTTTAGTTTGTCCTGCACAATAATGCTGTGTTTTGCAATTGTACATGTTATTATAATTTTTTTTTTTTTTTTTTGTGTGCGCCTTTTTCCGCTTTCACTGCTTTGGGCCATGGTTACACATTAGAATAGCATACAGCCTGCTGTATTCTAAAACAGAAAAATTATTCCCAGTTATCCCACTTCTGCAGTGCTGTAAATCTTGTAACCAACTGGTAACTTAGTTACTGCACTGATATGGTTTTTGATTTCCTATCATACTCAATGCCAAAATGCTAATGATTATGTTGATATAGGCTGTTTCATTGTAGTCTAGACAATACTGGGCTGTAGTAAGTGGAAACACAGTCCAGCCTACCGCTGTGCTTACTGCTTGATAAAGAACAGAAACTGTCTGACCAAATGGAAAAGCGCTGAGATTTGTGTCAATTGTTCAGTTGTCCGCAAACTGCATATTTAAGTCATTGACATGAAGACTGCCAGCTTAATCCAGAACACTCATACTGTATGGCCGCGTTAGAGTTACCGGTTCACCTAAATCGGGAACGAGAGCACCCAGAGGAGAGTCGCTGATGCACGTGGAGACCACGCAGGCTGCGCGCTCACAGTGCTGCGGCTTGTTAACCTGCTGCGCTGGAGGTACATTACAGCAGTGCATCTAGCTGAGCTGCCACAGTGCCACTTCATGTTAACAAAGCTGAGAATGCACATTTGGCACATTTCAACTGTTGTCTATTGGCTGCGTGTGCACAAACTGTCTTCAGATATAATCTAGTTGTTTATTGCCTTGACTCTGCTCCAGCTCAAGTTATTGATTGAAAGCCTGATAGTGACTGTGCCAAGGAAAGTGCTAATCACAGAACATGTACAGAGCTGATGGACCTGCTGCAAATCAGAGTATGAGGGAAGGACTGCACAGTTATGTACAGCCGACACCACCAGCCTCACGGTTTGGCAACGTTTGTTGGTCATGTAACGGTGCTCGTGTGACCGGTGGTTGGGTCAGGTTGTGGGACGGGTAGGGTTAAGTGAAGCTAATGGAAATACTGGTGCGTCACTGTGGTGGGGTGGTGGGCAAGCATGATGTTTGGCCCCAGTTTGGCTTCAGGAGTTGCAGTGTGAGAGTGTTGAATGAAATAACAGCAGACTAGGAGCTGTACTCAGGGTTTGTGTTAAGTAACGTCCACAACGTTTCCCAAGGTATTCACAAGGCAGGTGTTTACACAGAGCTGGGGGAGATGCTGAGTTGGTCAGGAATGAAAACCAAGGCCTCCCCTTGTGTGGCATGCGAAAATTTTACCAAACTATCAGTGCAGCTTCAGAATAATTACTGTGCAGTAAAACCTGTGGTGTATACGGAGACTATCCATAGCTCTACCATAGCCTTCAACATCTGGATCCAATCACAGCTGGAATCTTGTTAGTGTTGTTTTGTATTTCCACACTACCACCATGGTGTTAATTAAACCATTTCTTGGAAAGCACAGCTGTAAAGACCCATTTCCAACCTTTCAATTTGGCTCTTGAAAACATCCGTTTTAAGTCGCACATACCTGGTGGGATCTGGTGCTTGTAAATGAAATACCACAGTCCTTATCATTGTACTGGCAACAACAATTTGCTGTTGTTTTCAAGCAAGCACTCCTAACAGCAAATCTGTAGTAACCTATGAATGTGTAATATTCTGTAATGCTAATGTTCTGAACAGTTCACAGTTTATATTTCTTCAGTTAATCAGATTTTGTCAGGTTGGGTGTTTCAAATATGTGTGTCATACCATGGTCTTTGCAGCCCATAAAGGAATTTCAGCAATAAATATAAAATTGTATAAATGCTAATACCAATAATAAACATTTAAAAAATTAAAGCTCAGTCCCCAGATGTTTCTAAAAAGCAAGCTTATCCCACCAAAGAAAGAAGATAGTGTTTATCCATGTATTCCTGAGTTTACCTTGTATAGGACTTGCACTTATTAGTACTTTTAATAATAATAATAATAATATTGTCCATGTGTAACACATGTTATACCTGCTTACGTACTATATCATGTAACAGGGTGGGACTAACGATCACTTTTCATTTTCCAGCCCATGAGAACATCAGACTTTTTAGGAGAATTTTTTAATCTTGTCTTGATTCACTGCATCTCAGGTAATAAATCAGTGAGGTTTATGTCTGGCAACGCAGGTTGTGATTCAGAAATTTAAAAAGTAATCAGACATTCCTTGTGTTGACATTTTCTGCTGCGCTTGCTGTGCATTTACACCAGCGCCTTGCACCATGCGTCAGATCTAGTGGAAACTGAAAGCCATTTTAGATTTATGTTGGAGCCACTGAGGTCCGTGCCGCCTTTATGGTGAGGTGTTCCTGTACCGAACTGGAGTGCGCTGGTAGCTGTGAAAGGGACGTGGAACAATACAAATGGTCCATCTGCATCCTCATCTCTTTCCGTGACGTTTTCATGCTGTAACACCTGCTGGGCTGTTATGTTCGCGACATGGCGAGCAGACTGAGCAGAGAACGAGCAGTATATTGCAGCATAATCAGTAGTACCAGAATGCTGCGGAGTCACGTTAGCATTCGCCATCGCGTATAAATAATACCAAGCTTTAGGATGTAGCAATTTCATTTGAAAAGAAGTGTATGAAAGCACACTTTCAGCACTGTTTGAATGTGGAAACTGAGACCATGTTCTTTTTTGTGCCGTTATTGGAAGAACGGTGGTATAAGCTTGATGGACAAAGCAGCAGATTTTCAAAAAAGCAGATGCACATTTGCATTGTTAAAAAATACATATGAAGTAAACTAAATGTAGAATTTTCAAACCACCTTTACACATAGGAGATGAGATATACAGTATGGGAGTTTAACACCTATAAATAATGCTGTTTGGATAGTGCATCTAGTAGATGATGGTAGTGGTGATGATGATGAGTGATGATGATGATGAGTGATGTAGATGATCATACGAACATGTTCTGGCCTTGGTAGCCATATGAAGCTTTATGGACAGTGCAGAGAAAGATGTGGTACAGAATAAACTCACAGCATGTCTGTCAGCTGCTTTTAATGATTTATGTGCAAAGGGAGATTAAAACAGGGGTTTGTCCCAGCGGTGTACTGTGCCTTTGTCTGGTCGGTGATCTAGCACTAAGAGCGCTCCCCAAAGGGCATCTCTAATGTGTGCAGCAGAGTGAGCCGACGAGGCCTTTTATTTGCTAAAAGCCATGGCTGGTTCTTCAGTTGCCCTGTACGTCTCTCTGTTTTGATTATTTATTACCAATAGACAACAAACACTGTTTTGTGTTCATGTAGTTTATTTTTGAAAGTGTGTATTTATCCAGATAGGCTTGTTCTGAATAGAAGAACTGCTGGCAGAGGAATACCACTTTCTGTAAGAGGGTTCATTTCTTTTTTTTTTTTTTTTTGATAAGACGTCACTGTGGTTATTGTTAGGCCTTTGAAAAAGAACCCCCGTGTCTGTCCAATGAAAATGTGCAGCTATATCCACTGCAGTTCCCCTGCAGTGCCATTATTTGTTTAAAAAAAGTGACAGCAAAAGTGACTGTTTTCCCCTTCACTCTCCTTTTTTTCCTGCTAAAATATGTACTTACTTAGCAATCAGTTTTGTTTCTTCACTTTTACAGATTGATGGGATGCTGCTGCTTCCTCATTAATATTGATGAGCACACTGATGAGTGACAGGAGTGTCTGCCTCTGTGACATCCATGCCACATGTTTGTGCAGCCCAGGCTGCAGAAGTGGGCCAGAGGACAGGCGAATCAGTATGCAGAATGGAAGGCACCATTACTTCCTCATTCCATTTGTGCTGTTAAAGGCAGTTTTCTCTGGTGTCAAGTTGACTAGGCGCTTCATGCGCATCATTTTCCTATATGAGATGGCTAGCCAAATAATTAAGTAACTACATAGCCTGCATTCATGGGATGGCCACAAACCAGAAGAAATTAAGGCTTCGTTTCCATTTTAGGTTTTAATAAAGACTTTCAATGGCCTGTAACGTCAGACTGTGTAAAGTAATGACTGCGTACGCTATGTGTATTCCCCCAGTTGATTTTTAAAACGTCAACACTAAATAATTTTCCTTTATGCATAAAAATGCCAACTGTAGTTTTTGATTATGGTTTTTTGCAGTTTGAAAACAATGATTTTGTTTCTGAAGATGGGGCATCATTAATACTCTGTCCAGAGAAATCCTGAAATCTGTCCAGGATATAAAATTATAATGTAAAAAAATATAATGTTGCTCATTTAGACACCAACCCTGCATGTGTTCTGTTTTTGCCTCCCTTCAGCGAAACTGCCAAGCATACATGTTCTGCATATGTTTCCTCCTGTCCAATCACAGTTCTCCACCAAATATTTGAGCACTAATGGACATTTACTTAACCATGCTGTTCACATTGATTCAGGGCTTTTCCTTTTTGGCATAGCTCTTTTCTTGTGGTCTTTTTGAATTTTTAAAGCTTTCTGCATCTCTGTTGTAGTGAAAACTGCATATCATTTGTAAAGTGCATTAAACTGTTTTCAGCAACTGACAGTTGACTTGAATGATAATCCTCAGATACAAGTATTAGACATGCCTACTTAAACCATGGATTTAAAAAATCATTAGAATAGAGCTGAATGTTGGCAGTGTAATGTCAACAAAAGCAGCTTGTTTACTTGTTGTAGGCAGGATACTGTGGCCCCGTGCGTGTGATCAGCTGTTTTTTTTTTTTTTTTTTTTTTTTTTTTTTTTTTTTTTTTTTTTTTAACAAATAAAATTGTTTTTTTTTTTTTTTTTTTTTTTTTTTTTTTGTGTTTTTATTTTTTTTTTTTTTTTTTTTTTTTTTTTTTTTTTGATTTTTGTTTTATTTTTGTTTTTGTTTTTTTTTTATTTTTCGGTCCACTACATGTCTGGGTCTTACACTCAGTTCGGAGGGTATTTGTGTAGATCACACGTGAATTGCACTGGCATTGAGTGCCACTGGCCATGCTTGAAGGCAGTCCTCCTTTTGTTTACCTTGAGGTATATAGTTCATCATTGTGTAAATATGTGTTGTTAGTTGTTACTAACCTTGCTTTGATGTCTTTCATGCTTTCACTTGACTGGTCAGCTTTGACTAATCACGAGGAAAAGCCCCAGGTTAAGAGAAATCTGCTATCTGGTTGAAATAAAGAAAAAGCAAAATGAGGCAGCACAGGGTTTGAGGAAGGTTCACATCTCAGCAGGGGCCCTGATGCGGCACCCTTAGTAAAATGTCCGGCTGCAGCTGAGCAGCGAGTTCAACGTGGGTGTGGAGTCACTGCTCGCACTTTGCTCACAGGTTCGTGTCACAGAGACCGGAGTCAGTAATGGAGTTCCAGACAAGTGTGTCACGGAGGTTATGGTCCGGTTGTTTGAGTAACCTAAGAGATAGGCACAGAGCACAATCTCACGCCAGAGCAGAGATGCTTTCCTGAACAGATCTACAGCACAAAGGGAAAATAGCAGTGCCAAAATTAGGCATGAAACTACTGCACAGTGTACTGCTGCTTATTCAGAAGTAGCCTGATATTCCAGTACTACACTAAATGCCAACACATGTGGGACCTGTGTTATGTGAATATGCAAAATACTAGTTTGCATAGAAAAATGTAGAAGATAATCATGAAGGCTAAGGTTCAATGTGGAGTATATTTCTGTACGGCCTACCTTTTGTTGGTACATAAATTTATTATGTAGTGTCAGTGTTCATTACCGTTAGCTCATTTGGATTTTAATTGATTTTGGAGAAGAAAAAAAAAAGACTGTTTTGGAGCATAAGTAATGCACGTTCCATTATGGCATTGAAAGCTGTGACCATGGTTTACATTTAAATGCTAATTTCTGCACCACTTTTTCACTGCCATTTGCAAACTCTTGCTGTGGAGCCAAATGTTTCTTGGCAACAAAGTAACTTTATTCTGTCATTTACCTTTGAGGCAAGGTGCTGTCGCTCTTGGTTTTGAACTTTTAGCTCTTGCAGCCTTCCTTGAAGCCTTCTGCTGGTGACAAAGTGGCTTTCCTTGTAGAACTCTGATGGGCTTCAGAAATACTGTTGTCCAGCTTAGCCACTATTGTAATGGATTTTATAAAATCATGCAAATCCAAAATGTTCCTTTTTGGTCTTCAAGCTGTGTCTTTAGTTATGACCATGTTGTTTCAGTTGGTTTTAAGTTATCTGTTGGTATCAGATTATATATGAAACTAACTAACATCTGACTCATAGTCATTCATAAATATGTTTCAAAATCTTTGAAACCGCTGGTTGTAAACATTATTGTAGAAAGTTCCATATTTATCTCTAGTATTCAGATTTCAGTCTAAATTAAAGTAAATTTAACAATAGCAAACTTTGCACTAAGGCACTGCTTGAGTCAGTTACTCCGGAAAAATATTTAAGGAATATGAAGACAAACTGTGAAAATATGTTTGCTTTAAAGTATTTACTAGTGTAGTTCAAATACAAACGTGAAGCTTTATATCACTTTGGTCGTATTAAGCACTTCTTTTCACATACACTTTTGTCATCGTTTACGGTACCGCTAGCACATCTTTACACATCACCACATGCCTTATCCATAAAAATTTAAGTCATCATCTTTTTAATAATTTTATTTACAAAAATTGCTTTTCCGTGTCTTGCCTAAACGCTTTCCGAGAAAACCACTTCCTTCGTAAGGTAAGATTTTAATATTTGTCCAACTAAAGAATTAGCATGTATTCTGCTTTCATGACTGTGCAGTGTTTGTGTCGTCTGTTTCCCTGCTTTTCTGTTTGTTAAATTGCTTGCCGATATTCCCTTGGCTTTGAGATACAGTACATAATCCCTTGAGATACAGTACATAATCCCTTGAGATACAGTACATAATCCCTTGAGATACAGTACATAACTCCAGCCACTGTTTGTTCAGTTGCACATGCTGACTTGCATATTTCAGTGTTGCACATGTTGTCCAAACTGTTTGATGCTGCTAAGTGGACACGTGCTGACAGATGCATGCCTCTGATGTTTGCAGTTGACCAAAGCATGTTTGAGAACTCCAACACCAGCAGCAAGCCACCCTTTCAGAGCTCCAGGAGCCCAGCGCCTGTGAGCTGGCGCTCAGAGCCCGCTTCCTCCGGCGTGGCGGGCAGGCCGAGCTCGGCACCTTCGGCCAACGGCCCCGGGGCTGGCCAGGTGAGGACAGGAAGCAACCAGCATCTGAAGAATGCGCTGAACCTGGGCAAGGCCATGGGAGCCAAGGTGAACGACCTGCTGCGCCGCAAGGATCCCGGCTGCCATGGTGACATCGGGGTCACAGAGGTCAACAAGAACGTGGGGGCTGTGTGGCCGTGTACAGAGACCAGCGAAGTCAACTTCACAGCCAACAGGTAAAGTCACCCATAAAGAAGGGAAGTGAGAGCCTGTCCAAGCATCATCATCATCATCATTATTCCATTTCATGCTGTGAATAAGTGTTAGTTTTATGTGCATTATTGAGAGATATGGGAATTCCTTCACTTTCCAGAGGCGTATCACCTTGTGAAGCTCTGGCTGAATAATAAAAGCCAAATGGTTAAGGACAGGCACAGTCTCTGAGCATTACAGTGACATTATTAAAGGCTCACTTTCACTGGGTTTTATTTGTCCATTTTCCTTAGTTGACACTTGTATGACTTTACAGGCACTTGCTGTACAGCTGGCCATTTAACTGGAGCCGTTGAGGTGTTTAGCGCTGAGCTGAAAGCTGCCCCAGCAGGACAGCCCCACCACCTTCTGGTTACAGCCTGGTGTAATTAATCATTGTACCAGCTGCCCTCGCTTTGCTCTACGCTAATTCTGTGCTGATGTGGGTAGACAGCAGTTATACTGCATTGATTTTACATTTCTCAAGTTACTCGTTGCCAGCTGAACGTACCGTGAATCTGCCTTTTCAGGAAGAATGTACAGTAATACATTGAATGTCTTGTACTGGGAGTCACCATTTAAGTGTCAGCTGTTACTCTTTTGTCTGTGCTGAAGTGTGTCATCACTTATACCATGGTAATCCTCCTCAGAGTATCTACATTAAGAGGGATGTTTTTGTAACGCTCCTTTTTTATCAGTTTGAACCCATTGCATTCAAAAGGGGTTGGTATGAAAAGTGGCTTCTCATAGTTGGGTTGTGTGTCTGTACTAAGAGTTATATTTTGTAAGGAAATGCATTTTAAAAGCTGCGGTATTTGCATGCATGATTTTCAGGGCTTTCCAACAGCGGTGTCAGTATTTTAAATTAGAGAGTCAATTATTGCTTGTATTTATTCTTGCTGTGTTTTGTTCTGACTGTGCTTTTAGTATCAGAGTAAAGATCTAAACGCCTTTTATCACCCTCCCCATTCGTTTTCATAGATAGCGTTTTATACAAGGCCTCCATGCCTATTACACAGCTGTGTGAAGTAAAAGCCTAAGCCAGATTCATTTTCCATTGTTAATATATCTATGCAATCAGAACTCTCCATTTATAATTTGGGAATATTAAATCAAGGAAGAGAAAACGTGAGTGGAGTTCAGATGCTGTAATCTTTGTGGTTAGGGTGTCTTCATGTAACTTGTCAGTTTCCTAATGCCATAATATTCTGTTGATGAAACAATGTTTGTTTACTAATTATGATGTCTCTCTTTTTGTTTTGCTTTGTTTTTCCCAGTTCTTTTCCAAGACTGGATCCTCCTCCCACGAGTAAAAAGCGTCTTCCTCGTACCCTGAAGACCACCCAGGACATGATGATCTCCTCAGACCCTGTGCTGGCAGCCTCGGTTCTCTTGGACTCCTCCTGCACGGCTCCTGCTGAGGTGGTTCCCCTCCTCCAGGAGACGTCAGAGGAGGAAGAGGAAACGCAAGGAGGTTCGGGGCCAGCCAGGCATCCAGCGTGCACCATCCAAGCGGGACAGGAAAACGGCACCAGTTCCTCCTCTGTGAGCGTGGACACAATTTTAGAGGACAGGAAGGACGGCACGTTCCAGCACCCGCTACCCATACCTGACCTGATCCACACCGATCGGCCGGAGCCTGCACAGGGCCCGGAGAGCCGCGTGGCGTCCACCTCATGCCCAGGAAAGGCCGGCGGCCCAGTCAGCCTGCGCGAGGCCGAGCCGGAACACGTGTCAGCAGAGCCTGAGCTCACGTCAACAGATGCAGAAGGCGAAGAAGCCCACCCAGACCTGCTGTCATTTGAGTAGCTGCCAGAGGTTTTTCCCTGGAGTGTTTACACTGCTGCTTCCTCTTCACTGTGCACACGCTGCTCAGGCAATCGCTGGTCTCCACACGTCGCTGTCAGAGACGTTCAGACCCGGAACACTGCACAGTGAGCGCATGTATTTTTAAACACAGACCAAATTATTTCTATTACAGTATAGCTGTTGCACATGTATTTTCTGTGTTACATGGTGTGTTTTTTAATGCATCTCTTCGGCCTGCTAAAGAATTCCGCCTTGAGGCGGCTTTCATCAGCTCAGCCTCGGGCCGTTTGTGCTGATTTAAGTTAATAGCGAGATACAAAGGAACCACATTCTGAGACATAGATCAAAAGGATGCCTCGAGAAAGCTGGTGTGATGAAAATGCAGAGGCGCGACGCAAGGCCAAGAGCCTTATTCTGTTCTGTGGACTTGCAGCTCTCAGTAAGACCACTTTTTTTTGTTTGTTCCACCAGCCTCCCTCACTTCACATACCTTTTTCTTAACGACGAAAATATGAATATGTATGCTTTGGCATCACAGCATTTTGTTTGCTTTTTAAAAAGATGATTCGTACAGTGGCGTTTCAGAAGTCTCTCCTGAGCTGATTAGACGTGGCATGTCGTTCTCATTAGGCCTCGTTTGCTCGCAGCGCCCGTTAAGAGAAGTGGTTGTCGACTCGCAGCAAGCGGGGGCCCTTCTTGAATGACGCGGGCTCCTTGCAGACATGAGTAAATGCTGCTCTTCAGGTTATCGTGATGGTGCCTCTGCAGAGGAATGTACATAATGACCTGTCTTTCAAAGGGGGGCACAACATCACATTGGGGCATTTGGCTCTGGAAGGAGCACTGTAATGTAACACTAGCTGTCTTCATGAATGTACAGCTAAACCAGCTGGTCCAAGGTTATTTTTGGCTAACTATCAGTTAGTGTTGCTTCCAGGGGATGACTGCGTATTCAACATTTTATTTTTATTGTTGTCATAAAAAGTAAAACAAGATCACTAATAGAAAATATCTATGTAATATGTTTAGAAACACACATTTCTATACACATATATACATATCGTGTGTTTGTATATATTTTTACTATTACCATACTGTTCAATTTATGTTATATAGTTTGAAGTATTTTCAAGACTACATTGTAAAATGTTTTGTTTTTTTTTTTATATCTTTATGTTTAGTCAATAGGCATCATTTACATATGCTATGCACTGGAAAGATATATTTGGTATTAATTAACAGAGCAAAAAAAACCATGAAGAAGGTGAAACCGTAGAAACAAACCAGATTTACAAGCATATTTTAACAGAATATAGACCAGTAAAGATCAAATGGGTTAAAAAAGTGAAGGCGACAAAATGCAAATGATTTTTATTCGTTTTATACTTTGCGTGTGTGCACGCACGCATGAAACATCAGCAAACATTCGTTTCTGTGCTCTGTTAAACTTTCATGTTACTTATCGTTTTGTTATAGACATGGAATAGTGGAGAAAAAATGTGAAAATATGCCATCTTGATACATTTCATTGTATTTAGTGATGAATGATGTTTAAAATTGTAGCTTATAAACCACAGAAAACATTTATAGAACCATTCCATAAATGAAGGAAAGAAATGATTGTAGCACACATAGTTGGTTCATGCAACCCTGAGAAATTGTTTCTGTATCTTTCATACAAAGACAAAGTCTTAATGTCAGGCATCGTAACCACAGCAACCTCAGTCAGCTGATATCCCGTGTCCTCCTTTAGTGCGGAGACTTTCCTTCTGACATGTAGTCATTGCTGTACTTATGTTCTCAAAGTCAGCGTGGGGCTGAAGGTGTCTCTCTTCTGTTAGCAGGCATCTGGTGTCGTTGGCACACAGCTAGTCTGTTAAATAAACATGCGAAATGGTGCTGATGGTATTTACACTGGAACTCGTTTTTGTTTTGGCTTGTCTTTCAAATACCACCTATGCAAATATGACGTGAAGGTGCAAAAACTTTATTTTAGTTAATTATTTTGTAATACGCATTTTATAATGAGTACTTCTAGAGAGAAAGTATTTCTCTGGCAGGAGTAAAGAATTTAAAGAATGTAATCCTGTTAAGAAAGTGGAGCTTGAATTGGATTTAACTTTATTTTTGACCGTTCTCTTCAAACTGCCGTGCAGAACATCACTATGCAATTTGTAGTTTAGTGTATTTGAGAACCAGCTGGATACTTTAGGTCCTTCTGTGTGGAGTTCTGATTTATTGTAACCTGTAACCTGAATGCATCGATTCTACTGTCTCAATGCAGAACCACTTGATAAGGGGAAGTTTGGCCACCGTAGTTCTTATTGTGTACAGAGTTAAATGTTAGTGTTTAATCTTTTCCAAAAGAGGTCATTTAAGAACTGTAAAATGCATTTGTGTTGATAGACGTCTCTCAGACGAGCAATGATTTCTCCTGCAGTATCAAAAGGAGCATCCGGTGTTGAAGTATTCAGCCTGTGTTTGTTTTTGCAGCAAGAAGTCTTGATTTTCCAAACAAATGACTTCAAGGTTGTCAAGACAAATCACTGACTTAAACCAAATAGGTTGCTTTTCTGCCTGTCTCACTCATTGCCATAGGACAAAAAAGCTTACAGCAGGAGGTAGATGTGTTTCTCTGAAACCTCTGCTTCTGTTACACAGGAACTGTTAATCATTTAACCAGTTGCATTAAAACTGACTTTTAAGTGTGCCATAATTCCTACTGTATTCAATTTCCAAATGTCTTCTGTGTGACCTTTGTCCTTCATATAGATAGCAGAGTTATAATAATCTTTCACCTGAATGAATCTGCTACAAGGAATAGAAGTAGAAAACAAGGCAGAGAGACAGGGGCTGTCAAATCATTTTTTATGGTACACAAGCAATTGCTACTATCAAAGTCACATACTGTTTTTTCAATACTGAAGGAACTCGCAAATGAAAAGGAAGGACATTCCTAGTTTGTTCATTGGTATTGCTAGTTCATTTTTCCTTAACATATAATTCTGGGACTGTTGTATCTTTTATGTTTGAAATCGTATATCTCAACCATGACTTTATATGATCAAAAGCATTTTGGAAGCCAAAGTATCATTTTACTGCATACAATCTACTGATTTGCTGCAATGATTAAAAGAAAGCCTTATACAGGCTATTTATGAGATCAGAACAGTCTTGGCAATGGAAACAGAAGTTACTGAATATTTTCAGTGTTAAGGGCTGATTGTGGAGGATGAATTTGGCATTGCCCTAGGATGACTGATACAAAGGACTGTATTCATATTAGTTTAGCCTTCTAGGGTCCTCATACACTGGCATATGGAGTAATCTGTGCAAAGTGCTTCCTTACAGAAGGCAGTAAAGAGATTACAGCCAAAAGCTGTGCTGGACATTACAGGGAATGGTGTGTACAACCGGTAAGTGATATTTAATATTCTCAGCAGAGGATATAGCTGAAAATTAGTGTTGGAATTTTTAATTATTAGGTTTTTAGGAAAATATTCACCCTATGCATTCCTTGATATACTGAAAAAAATAATTTTGATAAAACTATGACAAAATGCATACTGTTTACTGAAATTCTTTTTTTAATTATTTGAATTCGAGGATTATGGAACATTCCAGGATCTCCTGAACATATTTTTTACCAAAATTTACTCCAATGTCAAGTAAACAAAAATATACTACTGTGCCTTTTTGGAAATTAAAGAAATTTCAGTATTAATGAGGCACTATTAGGAAAACAATGATAATTGTTCAGTATATTGCACAATATCAATAAAAGAAAGGGAAGTGGTCAAAAACACAGTGTAGGCAAGGTTTCAGTTAGACTGGTCAGACTAGCTGAGTCGTGTGGTGTTCACTAAATATACTCGCCCTACAGAGTCCACAGGGCTCTCCGTGTGTGTAACACCAGAGGTGTTCACTAAACATACTCCCCCTACAGAGCACTCAGGGCTCTCCGTGTGTGTAACACCAGAGGTGTGTCACTAAACATACTCCCCCTACAGAGTCCACAGGGCTCTGCGTGTGTGTAACACCAGAGGTGTTCACTAAACATACTGCCCCCTACAGAGTCCACAGGGCTCTCCGTGTGTGTAACACCAGAGGTGTTCACTAAACAAACATGCCCTACAGAGCACACAGGGCTCTCCGTGTGTAATACCAGAGGTGTTCACTAAACATACTCACCCTACAGAGTCCACAGGGCTCTCCATTTGTGTAACACCAGAGGTGTGTCACTAAACATACTGCCCCCTACAGAGTCCACAGGGCTCTCCGTGTGTAACACCAGAGGTGTTCATTAAACATACTTGCCCTACAGAGCACACAGGGCTGCCCGTGTGTGTAACACCAGAGGTGTGTCACTAAACATACTCCCCCTACAGAGCACTCAGGGCTCTCCGTGTGTGTAACACCAGAGGTGTTCACTAAACATACTGCCCCCTACAGAGCACTCAGGGCTCTCCGTGTGTGTAACACCAGAGGTGTGTCACTAAACATACTCACCCTACAGTGCACACAGGGCTCTCTGTGTGTGTAACACCAGAGGTGTGTCACTAAACAAACATGCCCTACAGAGCACACAGGGCTCTCCGTGTGTAATACCAGAGGTGTGTCACTAAACATACTCCCCCTACAGAGTCCACAGGGCTCTCCGTGTGTGTAACACCAGAGGTGTTCACTAAACAAACATGCCCTACAGAGCACACAGGGCTCTCCGTGTGTAATACCAGAGGTGTTCACTAAACATACTCACCCTACAGAGTCCACAGGGCTCTCCATTTGTGTAACACCAGAGGTGTGTCACTAAACATACTCGCCCTACAGAGTCCACAAGGCTCTCCGTGTGTGTAACACCAGAGGTGTGTCAGTAAACATACTCACCCTACAGTGCACACAGGGCTCTCCGTGTGTAACACCAGAGGTGTGTCACTAAACATACTTACCCTACAGAGCACACAGGGCTCTCCGTGTGTGTAACACCAGAGGTGTGTCACTAAACAAACATGCCCTACAGAGCACACAGGGCTCTCCGTGTGTAATACCAGAGGTGTTCACTAAACATACTGCTCCCTACAGAGTCCACAGGGCTCTCCGTGTGTAACACCAGAGGTGTTCATTAAACATACTCGCCCTACAGAGCACACAGGGCTGCCCGTGTGTGTAACACCAGAGGTGTTCACTAAACATACTCCCCCAACAGAGCACACAGGGCTCTCCGTGTGTGTAACACCAGAGGTGTGTCAATAAACATACTCACCTTACAGTGCACACAGGGCTCTCCGTGTGTGTAACACCAGAGGTGTGTCACTAAACATACTCGCCCTACAGAGTCCACAGGGCTCTCCGTGTGTGTAACACCAGAGGTGTGTCACTAAACATACTCCCCCTACAGAGCACTCAGGGCTCTCCGTGTGTGTGACACCAGAGGTGTTCACTAAACATACTGCCCCCTACAGAGTCCACAGGGCTCTCCGTGTGTAACACCAGAGGTGTTCATTAAACATACTCGCCCTACAGAGCACACA
>JABJVR010047467.1:0-27543 GCA_025773905.1 Chitala chitala | reverse complement strand
CCCCACCCTACCTATCTACAGGAGGTGTCCAGCCTCCCCTCCTAATGCAGGAACCACTACCCCCTGTCTAGCTGTCTCCATCGCCGGCAGTTCTATGCAACTGCGAACGACAACCTCCCCCCCCAGAAGTGCCAGTTCACAGTAACAAAGTGCTCCTCTCACATAACATCCACACCCCTTTTATTTGCCACACTTCCCATTAACCCAAGTACATACAGGTGCATTCAATCAATAAAATAACCCCCTCATTACACTGTATTAAAGCTCGTCTGACATGACATGGTACAGCATCATGTGAAAGCACAGGAAGACAACACAAAACATTACAGATGTCACACGTGAAAAAACTGCTACAAAACATCAAGATATTTTCTTTACTGAAAGACTGACTCTCACTTTAATAAGCTCATGATAGTTTGTGTTGGGCCAATATTTGTCAAGCAGGGCTTAGACAGGGTGTACGCATGAAGGGGTTTTGCAAATCGTGGGCCATCTTGGTACTGTCTTTTGGAGAATAATAAGATTGTAGAAAGTGGATCATGCACAAGAATAGCATATCCGCTAAAAGAACAGATGTTAAGACACTATACATAACTACTGAGAAGAAAATGTGATGTTTGTATTCAGCCAGAGAAGATTACTGCAGACTGAATGTTTTTTAAAGACCCTGTTAGATTACTTATGTTATATGACAGAACTCTATAGGCAGTGAGCAAGATACTTCGAAGCAGAGGCAATTGTAATACATCAGAATGGCGGACAGTCAAGAGGAGAGTGGACATTAACCTTTCACATGAAGTTATGAAGAATTCTGGTGTCCCTCAAAGATTTTGCAGAGAGGAAGAGGGAGAATGAAATAGCCTGATTCACCACTGATGGAAAGGAGTCTTTGAAAGTCAATGTGTCCATAGGTGACATAACAGCGGACTGTAATTCAGCAAAGTCTCCCTTAAACGACTCTCACGTCAACATGCAGATTCAATTAGCAGGATTTACAGCTGTGATACCTCAGCGATCCTGTTGATAGCATTCTGCTGTGACAGCCAAGCCTTTTTTTTTTCCCTCCCGTGTCTACGTTATGTCTTGTTAAACATATCCACGGCTTCACTAAGCGAGGCCGCAAATGGAAAACTTCAGAGACAAATCACAATTGTACCAAAGGTATAACAGCCTCATGCTTGAAACAGAAAAGGAAAAACCAAAACCAGGTAAACTCAATACCAACACTCGGGCCCACCATGCACCTTGCTTATGTCTGGGGCAAGATAATGTCCAAAAGGCCCCCCCCTCCTCTGTTTAAAGTGTAAAGGGCCATTTTGGGCCCTCCCTTTGATCCAGGGCCTGTGACAACTGACCTGGTGTTCCCCCGATGTTAGTGGCCCTAATAACACTACCAGCGATTAAAATGAAGCAAATTAAATAAATTTAATTTACAAAATTGAATGTTTTGCAGTTGATGCTTATTGTGGACTCACTATCTGAAGTGCCTACTGAAATGCTCCATTCTTCCCAAACTGGGCACATTTTCAACCCCAGCGTGATGCTGCTGCTCTTAAGGCTCCTTGCCTGCTTGTACAATCAACCCCACAGGTCTTCTGAACGCAACCCTCGCTGTGCAGTCAACTGGCCTGCTGGTTCTCCACGCAGGATGGTAAGGATCAGTCAGTTTCACACTGAGTGCGCCAAGTCTTTTTCCTTGTTTGCATGAGCAGCACACAACAAAAACTGGTCCAGCATAAGGAAGGCGGATCCCAGGGGAAGCAGGAGGAAGAGGCAAAGGGAGCTTTAAATGTTCTGCAACAGGACAAATTATAGCAGCGTAATAACAGGTAAAACGACTGACAAAAAAAACGATAAGTCATCTGAAGTGTTCATTCATTCACTGTGCAACTGATTACACTCTGCAGTCAAGGGTGGCTTGGAGCCTATCCCAGACAACCTAGGGAGGATACACCCTAGACAGGGCATCAACCCATCACAGTGGACCATTCAAATGAGCTGTAATAGTATTAATATAACAACATTTTTTGATAGAGTTAACACTATTCAATAAAATTTCAAAATTCAGTATAGGATAAAAGTTCTGCGGTTCATTTGTACTAATTAGCAAGGTTTTTGTAAAACCCTTGTTATGCATACACAGTACCATAAAAAACTTAGCGCCTGAAACAAGACTAAGCATTATATGACGAACTATAAAAATACACAGGCAACCCTCACAGACTGAAGAGGCAGGAAGTGACATAATGGTGTATGTCTTTACCTTGGTAGTCACTGGTAGGCTGAGACACAGAGGGCCAGGCCAGTGTCAGTGAAGTTGTAGTGTATAGTTATGTGTAGTTATACTTGGATGTAGTTAATTCTAATTCTGTATTTCATGCAAATAAATACAAAACGACCAGTTAAAAGGACAAAACATAAAGTCTATTGTAAAAATAAAAGCAATGAGAGCTGCACATGGCATTTTTTACGATGGCGTTTTAGGTCCACTAAAAAAAATAAAGTTCCGAGAATAAAGTCAGAATATTTTGAAATTCAAGTCAAAATATTTTGACTTTAAAATCGGAAAATTCCGACATTAAAGTCAGAATATTCCGAGTTTAAATTCGGAAAATGTTTTCTTACTTTATTCTCGGAATTTTATTTATTTATTTTTTTGTGGCCTTAAAAACGCCGTCGTACATCTTTGTTTATGGATTTACGAATAAAAACCTGAGCGAGAAATAAATTGTCGTCCCCTGTTAGCTTTATTGCATGACGGCTTGTAGAAATAAACTGCTAAAAATGTACTTTCGCACGTCATTTGATTGATTCCTTATTGACTGCTAGTGTAATAAGCAAGACTCATTTAATTATAAACAAAAATATTGTTGTAAACTGACCATTAACAGTGTTTTATTATTATTATATTTGTCCACTTTTGTCCGCCCCGTCCGCACTGAGCCCTCACCCATCCACACACAAATAAATATAATATATTCTTTTTGTGTGTGTGTGTGTGTGAGAAAACGAGGACCGCGCGGAAGCGACTGTCGAACACCGCGGGTTTGCAGACTACAACATCTACTATCACACGTTAACAACATGTAAGGTTCCTCGTGCATAATAATTGGTAAATAGCGACATGGTGTCAGAGTTACGTGAAAGCACGTTACTAATACAAGGTGTCATCTCATAGTCATTTAAATTGTGTGACCGACCGACCGCATTTTGAACCAAAATTATATTGTTTCCACGAAATTCTTAGAATTGGGAAGTTACATGAAGAGGTCCCGCTTCCACTTTGTTTTTCCCCCTTTTTTAGAATTTATGGAAGTTCGTGTTGTTTACCAAATTGGGTATATGCAACCGTACTAAAACACACTGTAAACTACTTCATGCGGTCGGATACAAATTCAGATTTAAACTGTGAAATTTTCTGCTTTGACCATTGCTTTGCATAGGTAGGACTGCAAATGCTTATTCAATTGATATTGTGTATAGGCAAGGGCGCAGTTTTCCCCTTAATAGTAGTGTGATGGCAACATAGTTATGTATAGTTAACTGTCTATATTACTGAGGGGACGTGTGCCCCCGTCCCCCACCAGTAGCTGCACCCGTGTATACAGGTTATACTATGTATACTATATACTATATATGTACTACTCAATGACAAACGTGACTGTTTAACCACCTGCCCGAGTCACTTCTCCCTGACGTAACATCTTAAATTTTCTCGAGATTCCCGTTATTGTATTTTACTTTCCACACACCCTCTAGCATCTCAACACAAAGACGTGTGATAAGGAGGAGAAAAGATTTCATGATTTGCAAGCTGATTTAAAGAGTAATCAAGAAGCAATTCTCCGAACGTGCGATGCTAACGACCACCTTCTAATCTCCCTACGATGGTGCGGAATAAAGCCTTGAGTCCCGCTCAGCGATTGCAGGAGCGCACCTGAAAGGTGTCAATCATTCTAACACTCGACGTTCGATTAGATCTTCCCACACGTCAATCACGGCTGCGGACACGCAGTGCCGCAGTATTCTCCATAGGATTAAGGCTCTGTTAAATTGGCTGCTCAGGGCGGCACAATCTGTGCAGCGGAGAAGTAAAGCAGAACTAGCGGGGATAATGGGGCTCGGGGAAGACGAACTGTGAATCTGCGTTTGACTCGGAGAATTGCAGCGTTGTCTTTTCTGACGACGTAAACTTTAGGGAATTAACTACTGCAGTCTAATTAAATGTACTGTAAACTTTAAATCAGATATATTAACCGTTTTGTTCTCGAACGATCGTTTTTCTCTTTGACATGGATATGGGGGAATGTGTCGTAGTTTTCTTTTAAAGTCAATATGTTATAAAGAGACAAAATACGTTTTACAGTACATCTAGATCAATTAATATAGGCATGTACAAACTGACACACGACTGGGAAAAGTCGTACTGTAATTTGGACCAGCTGAAGATGCTGATGTATTCTGTTCGCCACTCTGTTTAGCCATGAAGTCATGCGCATTATGCTGAGTTCCGCTATGGGCAAGACGCAATATATGCATATTTTTAAGGTATGATTTTGTGTTGCTAAGGGAAATTGCAATGAAACACCGTTCGCACAAAACCCTGGGTAAAACGGTGGATCAGTGGAATAAACAAACTTTCCCGGCTTTTTCTATCATTTTAAGGGAGCCTAAGGATAATCAGACAAACACTCAATTACGCGTTGGTAAAACGAGTTATAGCAAACGTTATGATTTGCCCGAGTATGGCTAAACTGTCAAGTGGGCTTTTGAGCATATTGAATTTACATCAGATTAAATTCCTCACCTCTCTTAGATGGTCATCGCTATTGCCATCGACCCAGGGTACTAAAAGCGCTATAGGGTGAAATAACGAAGATATATTATTAACCGTCGACGTGTTGCGGTTACAACAACATGGGTATTTTGACAGAAATATCTGAAATATCAAGTAATGCTGTCGACTGCGCCAGAGCGTGGCTTGTTACGATACTAATGTACACCAGATGAAGATCCTACCTGTATCTTGCTTATGCTGCTTAACAGTTGTGTCCGGATTCTTTTTTCCCCATGTAATAAAATCCGACCTTTCATATTAACGGAATTTGACTGTGAAAGTTGTACATTTTTTACGTTCTATGATGGTGTGTATGAATAATTATCCCAAAAATACTAATTTGTTACACATGTATTGTTTTAAAACAAATACAGCGCCGGAGTAAAAGTGCAAGCATAGCTAATGTTTTCAAACATGCAAAGGACTGTTGCAGGTGAATGTAAATATAATTCTAAATATTACATCCTGCCTATGACAACGTAAGTCTCTGTTTCTAGGAGCTAATCAAACTCTTGTCTCAGCTTTGGAAGTGATATCATTGCAGCTGACCCACTACCACATGCAGTGGTCCATACACAACTGCCCTCATTGCATCTTCAATGTCATGCTATCTTGGGCAAAGGGATTTTATCCAATTCTAGACACCAATGTGGAGAAAGGTGGCAATGACATGCTCGTTCTAGCTTCTCCTATTTTAGGTCTTTAAAAGAGCAGTTTTTAAAACTTTGCTTAGCAATGCACAGACAACACTAGTAACACTTACTTGCTGACAGTGGGGGAAGCAGGGCTATCACATTTGTATAGCATGAGGGGAAATTGGTCCAATGACCAGAAATGCAAAAAAAAAGGCAGGTAAGGAGTTGCACAAACACATTACATAGGGGAAATTACAAGTTTACTGTTTTACAGAAAATAAAGTTTAAATGAGCCAGCCAGCACACTAATCACAGTGAATCCAGGGACAAGACTGCACAAGGCAGGAACACAATTACACACACACTCAGCTGTAGCGCTACAGAACAAACACTTCAAAATAGGATGAATTCACTTGCAGAATTAGATTCGACACTAGGAAGGAACAGACTGGCAAACTAGGGAGGACAGAAAACAAGGCTCAGGAAGATTAAAATGATCAGTGCTGCTCATACCCCACAATTAACTGCAGGTAAGCAAACATTTTATTTACAAATGATGATTGCTATCCCATTTTTTGTTGTTCTTAATTGATTTGACTGCAGCTGACTCAACTGAGCGTAACAGTGTGCCCTATCCTGTGTATTACTAAAGACAGCATGGTTGCTCTGCTTGCCCCTCCCCCGCACTCAGGCCTTAATCCAACCTTAATCCAACCATGGGTTTGAATAGTTCTTAAATTAAGATGCAGGAAATACCTTAAAATTTTTGGAAACCTCTGAAAAAATCTTTACAAATCACATTTAACATAGTCACTTCTTGAAGGCTGACATCTGTTTTTGATTGATCCCCATGCAGCTTCAGACATACTATGGCTATAAGGGGAAATACTCATTTGTTCTTCATATCTACCATGGTGAGACAGCATAGTGATTTGAAGGTGTGTAGTAAAAGCACTGGAAGGGGTGTCTGTGTTCTTCATCAAAAGTGCTTTTTTTTGACTGCCTGCCTTTACCTCTCTGCCACCTAGCTAATACAAGGGAAAGAGCAGAAGCAGACATGTCTTTGACGCAACCAAATGCTCCCAGATGCAGTAAATGGACTGGGAATCAGCTCCGATCCTGTTGCATTTTTCTGAAAAGCAGCATTGTTTTTCCCTCCCAAGATTATTTCAGGGAATGGAATGACATCAAAGGGCCTCTGCCTTGAAAAGTATTACATCCTGCGTCACTTGCCCAAACATTCACTCTTTAAAAAAAAAAAAAAAAAAAATCTAATGAATTGCTAAGGAGAGAAGGGGCGGGCAAGAAATAGCTTCCATTAATATTCATTTCCCTCCGTCTCCTATTTTCAGTGACAGGTTTTTCTAATAGATATAAATTTGTCAGATTATAGAATGTGTTTTGTTGAGAGAAATATTTTCTCATGGGATGTTACAAAATTGAGCCGTGTGTGTGCATGTGTGTGTGCGTGTGTATGTGTGTGTGTGTCTTTTAAGTCTGTAAGCATTACTTTGTCTAGAGGTCTTGCTTCGGGTGTGAGAGGTCCCAGGTTCCTCTTACAAATGAGCTGTATTTACTATGCACATAGGATAAGGCATGCGGAAAAACCAGAACAATGGGTCCATAAAATCACCACCCAATGCTGACGATATTCACAAGTGCTGTACAATCAGCTATATCAAATCCACCACCCTACTATGCGCGCACACACACACACACACACACACACACACACACACAACTATTACACATACACTATATATACATGCCATTTCTCCATTGGCAAATAGGTAATAGAAATAAACAAAACCCAAAACTATGTCCACCCAACACACTACACACATCTACCAAACAAAGAAAGAAAAGACATACATCTACCCTGTCTTCCTGACTACACAAAAAAGGCAAAACAAGGTTTAAAAACAAGATGACACGTACCCCCTTTCAGTTGCAGAGGACAGATATATATGCATGTAATATTTACAAATATTCACTGTCACATTCCAGAGACAGCCCAGTAACACAGTATAACAGCACAACATAAAAAAACAACAACAGGACAGCCAAAAAAAGGCCTTAGAATGTTCTACCGCCACCTATAGTGCAGTAGACAAACACATGGAGAGAGAGAGAATGAACCTACAGGCAGGCCTGTAACATGTAGTAAGTAGTATAATATTCACCTGGTAAATTTATGTGTGTATGCCAACAATGAGTTAAATATAGTTATTGAATGTAATAGATATTTAAGATGTAAATACAGCCAGCACAGAAGTGCCAGTATGAATATTTGTCCTTAAATTTGCTGCTGGACTTACCAAGGGTAGCCAAGGCAAAAATTTGCAGATCTCAGTGTGGGAATTCAAGAAGACAGACCTGGAGATGTTTAATTGAAAAGTGAGTGTTGAGTTCCCTGGGGCAAAATTGAAGTCCAGTACAGTGAAATCTGGTTTCTGTTGCAACCAACACCAGTGTTGCTACAACACTCACGGTTCACTGGACCATCTGTGGTGCTTCTGGTACTGGAACAGACTTTGGTTTGGCACTGGGGTGTCACTATTACAGAAAACAAGCAAGGCACAAAGATACTGCGTCTGCCTTTATATATCAGCACTAGGTTTTACCTTCTCATTTTTTTACATAATAAGCAATCTCTTGGTTTTGGGACTGGGCTCAGGTAGTCAGTTAAATTTTACATATATTTGAGGGCAAGTTTGGAAAACGTACAAAAAACTGGTCACAATTATTAATATTTTGTAATGATGTCATCTGTTTTTCTCTGGCATTTTCATATGGGGTTCCATATGGGGTAATTCAAAGCCCTTGAAAAACTAGCATCTTTATAAATTTCACATCTCAGGCTTTTCTCTGACTCACTTATGAATGTAAGTGTTTAAAGTGTATGCAAGCCCAGGATATTAGTGAACCTTTGGTTAATCTGTAAGTAAATCAAATGCAGAGATATCAGCTGCAGCTCAGTTTAGCTCACGGCTATGCAAAAGTTGCAAAAGCCTTAGGCACTTGTGAAAAAATGATATAAAATCAAGATACAGAAATACAGAAATAGTTGCATGAACAGTTATTTTTAAAAATACTTACTAACCAAGTAAAAAATATAAAACTACACTTTCACACAGTTTTAAAGTAATTCAGCTGTTATGTTGTTCCAAGCATCTTTGACAACCTGCTACACTTCTGTAAAATTTGGATGTCTCATCTGCTTCCGTTTTTTGAGGTAACTCCATGGTGACTCGATGATGTTGAGGTCAGGCTATCTTTTGAACCACACCATCTGATTCTGTTTGTTGTTCTTTCCACTGAATGTAGGATTTTAATGACTTTGGCAGTATGCTTGGTGTCATTGTCATATTATAGTATGAACTTTGGACAATTTAACACCCTACTGATAGTATTGTGCAATGTAAAACAATCTGCTTGTATTTTGTGGTAATGAGGATGTCACTAATTTTGACCAAATCCCCAACTCCATCTGCAGATACGCAACCTCAAACCTTCAAGAAACCTACACCCAGTTTCACAGTCGTCTGCAAGCCTTCATCCTTGTAACTTTGTCCAGGTCTTCGGCGAACAATCTGCTTTCTGTTATAGCAAAAAATTTCAAATTCAGACTCATCATTCCAGAGAAACTGATGCCATTGTTCTAAACCGGAGTCATCGTGTTCTTGTACATAATTGAGTCAGTTAGCTGTGTTTCCATGGAGATGGAATAGCTTTTTGACTGACCCAGACTTCTCCAGATAGTAGATGGGTGTACTAGGGCCCCACTGGTTTCATTCAACTTTGAGGTGATAGCACTGCTGGACAGCATCCTATTTCAAAGTGACAGCTTGATATACCTCTCATTTTCTGCACTTAGTGTCCTTGGCTGACCACTGTATTTCCAGTCCTTTACCTTGTCTGTTTCTTTGTACTTGTATAGAAGCGATTGGACAACACATGTTGAAGTACCCATCTGTCATGAGATTTCTGCTTGGGAGAGATAGCTCTGATGCAGGAGGACCTTGTTTTGTATAGTTACGGTGCTCTTTCTTGTCATGATGAAAGATTTTAAGATTAGACTGTCATGCCTTCCTCGAGCTCACCTTTTGAGTATGGTTGTGCCACAACCATTTGTATTCCCCTTCACAGCTATTGCTCTTTCAGTTAGTGACACTTCAACTGGTTCACTACGTCATCAGTCATCAGCATCTGTTTGGTTAATTAGTTATTTCACACGTTGGACTACATGTCAACCAAGTTTTTCCCAGGAAGTTTGCCTGCTGCTGTATTACAATCTTTCTTTAGGCTCTGTTAAGTTAAATGTTTTTCCATTTTGTTTATGGGTACAGTATTAAACATTGGATGGAATAATTGAATGTCATCTCATATTCAGAGCTTAATTCCTAACACTTTAAGAGCAAAGCTCCTGTCAAGCTTAAATCTGTAACATTTTGAAAAGATATAAATTAATACAATTAATAATAACAAGTGTTGATTTCAACTAATTTGTTTAGTGAATTTTTGTTGTTGTTGACATGGCAATAAACAATAACATTTAAAATCAATACACTATTATTCACTACAACACTGATTGTTTCCATCCACAAACAGTAATTGAACAACTCAGGACAACATGAAGTATGAGCAGGACCAATGGTACATTTTCATGACCTTAACTGGTCACCTAAGCTATATGGAATGGTTGCACATTTTAAATAACGTATAAAAAGTATATAGTATGGAATTTTCATTTTATTTCATTGATGAAATAATGCTGTGGTTGGTGTTATTGATTTGTATTTGTGCCAAAAATATTTAAACTTGACAAGGACAAAATTGCTGTTTAAAAGTGTGTTTTTGAGATGAAATATATGCTTACATATGCAATTTAAACATTAATTGCATGGGTCATTATAAAACTTGCCAAAATATGAGTTTCTAAAAAGAAAAATTTGAAAATCAAAGTTCTGCTGCTGAAATCTACTGTTTTCAGTTGGATTTCTTCCTTTATTGACAGATTACATTTACAGATAACTCTACTGTCAATCAAATCAATTGGTTCTGATGACAACTTTAAAAATACTGTAAGTTAAAGTGTCCTCTCCATTCACCCATTCATTTTGCCTAGAAGCAATTTGTTTCCAAAGGTGCTCTATAAAAACGAACTGAATTTTCAGGACTATTTAAACACACACACACACACACACAAGTAGTGTATATGAGTACTGTACATACCTGTGTATTGCCTTGATTTGCTTTGTGTCTGTACATACAATTTTACTTTATATATTTTTGTAAGCATGCTCTGTAATTATAGCACATCAGTTTACTAATATTCCAGTGAGTCATGGGCATATTAACACGGCTTCAGGGCAATAGATGCAACCACTAAAATCTCACTATGGAAAAAGGTCAGTGTACATATTTCCTCTCCAACAGTAAGAAGAGAAGAATTGCAAAGAGCTGTGAAATTATTGCAGCTCAGGTGGTTCTTTTGTGATACATCAGGCTTTAGTTCGTAACATGAACTCTGCAAGAAAAAATGCCATTTTCCCACTGACTCAGTCCTGATTGCCTAGAAACAGACAGTACGGTAATTACAAGATAGGCCTTTAATTTCAGATGCCTTTCTTCTAAATTTGAGATTGTGGTCAGAGTAATCTAGCACAATCTTTATGTACACACTGTGACTAGATAGGCCTGACATAGTACTGAACTGTAGCTCCAGTACTGAAGCTATCTGCAAAGCTGCTGTACACCATCATTAAATGTGTCATAAGTACAGAATATATGTGTGTGTGTGCACACATGCGTGTGTGTGTTACATAAATTTTCCACTTGTAAAAATTAACCGAGTATATACAGCTTACAGGGTTACTGGAATGATCACTGTGCATGAGTCACAGCAAAAGCCAAATTTTGTTTTAGTACATGCTGTCGAAAAACAAGTGTTTGGAGAGACGTGCACCTTTCTTAGAAGCCATATTTGTAAAAGATAAATAGGAAAATAATAAAGCAGCTCAGCCAGTATTATTTTCAATGTTTTTTGGTAAGTGAAAGACCTTTGAGAGTTCAGTCAGTTAACATCCTACAAATAGAGCCAATATGTTTAGCAATCAGGCACCACTAACAATGTCATATTTGCTGCCTATTGTGAAACGGCAATTTTTCAAGATAAAATTTCATCTGTACGTTTTATAATAGTTTATAGAAATATTTCTGTTATAGTGATGGGGTGTGGTGTGTATAGATCGTGAACATGTATATAATGTGCTTAAAGCCCTCTTTATATTCCAGTCTACAGTTTTGAATGAGGAAATGTTCAAAACACAATTGTGTGATGCATTTTTATGGCACAATTACTGGATTTTAATCTAAATTGTGTCATTACATGGTTGACTTTGATTTTTTAGCTATAATAAATTGGGTTTTCTGTGCGACTGTGGCAGAAGGACATATTTAAAATTTAATCTACTTCTTCTGGGCTTTCTGTTATTGCTCATAGTCCATCTAGTCAACAAAGAAATACAATCAAACTAACTAGTTGTTCGGTTTATCACTACTTTATAGTATGTTTTGCCTTTGTGTTTTGATAAGAATGTCATTTAGAAAAGCATTTAAAGGGAAAAAAACACTACCAGTTATGGTTATTATTTCACAAGCATTTTTTTGATTCTTGGTTTTAAGATACATAAAAAATATCAAATACGTTTAGTTGCTTAGCTTTTTATTACATAAATAAAAATGGTCACTATGAATATTTTATATTCATAACTCACCTCTATGTGACACTTATGACTATAATATAAGCTTCCTCTTGCTTTGAGGACTTCATCGTCCCTGTCCACATTCTGTAAGCAACTGAAGACTCGTCTCTTCAGGGAGCACTTCAGAACTTGAACCTCACCTTCATCATCTCTGCTTCCTTATTGCTCCATTGTTGCAAAGCGCTTTGTTTGTACGTGTTTTTCTTGTTTGTACAAGACTGTACATTTACCCTTTACTTGTATGAGAAGTGCTTGACTTAATCGTGTGCACTTGATTATATGACAGCACTTACTGTCAGATTCTCTGATACTGTTTGACCTCGTTCGTGATATGCATGTGTACTCTTATTCATCATAAGTTGCTTTGGACAAAGGCATCTGCTAAATGAATAAATGTAAATGTATAATTTCTGCTGCATATATTCACTTTTCACAAATAAGTTCTTAAACCTTCCCCAGTTTGGGTGTTAAACCCTGATAACCAACAGTGGAATGATTGGGAATTATTTTGTCCAGTTATCAGTCCTGCAGGTAAACACCATAATGGAAAGGTCCAGAATTATGCACTGATGTGTTGCTAAATAGAAGAGACCATTGGTTAAAACTTATAGATGTCAATGATTAAAAGTTTTCTTGTAATATTTCAAGGTAGTTTATGAAGCTTCACAAGTAATTATTCAGGAAGCAATACCAAGGGAAAGAGCATTTCATGAGTGTACAACAACTGGAGTGTAAAACTGAACTCACCTAGGTTTTATTCACAAGGGTGGGTGGTGGGAATAGGAATGTTCACTTCATGAACATTTCACCCCCCATGCAGTTTACAATTTTGCCTGTATTAAACCATTGGGTGTTCATCATAACAAGCTCTGAAATGATTGTCAAAAGCTCTCTGTCCTTTGTCCACAAATTTTGAACATAAGCTTAAAAATGTGTTGGTGTCATGCTTAGCAGAGCCCTGAAGAGGAACCATCACAGTACCCACAATGCCGCTCACCTTTTCATATTGAAGGATAACCCAAACACAGGAAGGAAGATTTAATGAGAAACATTATGACAAGAAAACTCGGTGTCTACCAAGTACTAAGCACACTGAATATGACTTTCAGCCTGTACAAAGCAACACTAGTGATCATCACAGAAATACATGAATGCAAAAAAACCCAGAGAACAAGCTATGGTCTCAACTATTTGATGCCAATAGTAACTAGAGCAGAGAACCCTTTGCATGGGTACTTCTGTCGGGGTAATACTTGACTGAAACAAATTTTATTATTTAAAGATTGTCCATCCATCCATTATCTTAACCGCTTATTCCTGGTGAGGGTCACGGAGAAGCCTGGAACCCATCCCAGAGGACACCAACCTTCCACAGGGCACACACACACACAACAGGCAATTCGGACACACCAATCAACGTAACCTGCATGTCTTTGGACTGTGGGAGGAAACTGGAGCACCCGGAGAAAACTCACCAAGCACAGGGAGAACATGCAAACTCCACGCACACAGACCCAAGGCAGGAAGTGAACCCCAGGCCTGGAGGTGCACGGCAACAGTGCCAACCACCACGCCACTGTACCACCTAGTTAAAGATTATTCAAATTCAAAAACAGAATTTTTCTATGATGTGTTATAATGTTACAAATATGTAAATTAAGTCTCTTCTTTATTTATTATACTGAGTCAAGTTATTCATTTACAGGTGTACCATAAATGAGCTATATTTGACTGTCTCTAAACTTTTGACTTGTTTCATGTTCAATTACTCACTTCAGTTTGAGCCTCCTTCTGAAAATATTCAGTTGTATTTATAGATAATTACAACGTCATGCTGAAAATTACAGGAGACGTTGTTAGCTGAACATGCCATATGTGAAGAGTATATAAATCTGCCTGGGATGTGTCTCGCGTGTGCACCACACCCCCTTGTTATCTTGTCTTGTTTCTTTGTTGCTCTGTCTGTCCTGATTTGTGAGTGTGTGCACCTGGTCCTTTCCTGTGTGGCACTATTTAGGTTAGGTGCTGTCTTTGTGTTGTTGCATGTTGTTGAAGTCTGAAGTGGTCTCTCTTGCCTTGCAGTGTGTCAGGGATTCCCTCAGATTATTTTTTGCCTGCGCATGAGTCTCTGCCTTGTGTTCCTTGATTGGATATTGTTTCATGTGTCCTTTTGCCTGAGTGTAGCTGCCTTTTGAACCCATTTGTCATTAGCACTTGTGATTTTTCTAAGATTCTTGTCGTTGCCGTTTGTGTTGATTTCCTGGTCATTAAAGTCCATTTCTGCATTTAGACCTCACCTACCTTGTCGCCTCATGCTTTGCCACCATGACAAAAAAAAAGCCAACAAATTATCCATCTTAATGCTCCAAGAATAATGAAAAACAAGAATATGCATTTAGAGAGTTTTGATTTTACCATAAAACTTTGTAAAACTTTGTAACATTGTAGGAACCGTGAGGAGTTCATAAATGTTCTGCTGGAACTCTCACCTCTAAAGGACGTGTGTCAAAACCTAACATCTTTACAATAGGACGGTAGACATTTAGCGTTCGCACAGCCTGGACACCTCACAGGTAAACTGTGTTCCAGCTGCTTGCGTTTCTGCTCACCTTTTCAGCATCTGAGTAGAGCTGGTGTACAGGTGACATACTTTGATAAGCAGTGGGAATGTGCCCATGTTAAGGTCCAAAACATAGAACTCTTAACCTCCATAAAAATGGTTTGAGTTTGACAACTGTGTAGACTTGATGAACTGTATAGTACAAGCAAAAATGTTTGCAAAACTGTTCATTAATAAGAAACAAAAAGCCTGCTGGGGTAAAGCACTGGGGGGCAGGGTCATTTGTTCTTTTTTGTTTGAGTTGGATTTTCGGTGAGGTGTTTACTGTTGTCACCTGTCTTTAAAAGTTAAAACAAATGTTTTGTTTGCTCAAATATGTGGAGAGTGCTGCAGCTTCTAGCAAAGCACAAACCCTCTGATGTCAGAGGTGTGTGAAAATTAAACTGCTTTATTAGCTTCTGAAATTAGGTGAGCGGGAAAATAACATTCATCACAATGTCACGTTTGATATAATCTAGAGATTTGTTGATTAACTGATTCTAAGTAAACAGCTGATAATGAAAAGACTGCAATAAAGCTCTCGCAAGCAATTGTTGTAGAGATAAGAAATGGAGTTCCTTTAATGAGCAACTGTGCTCGGCTTGCGGGATTATATTAGCACATCATGCAAGGAAAAAGAAACAGAAATGAAGATGAATTATATCCTTTGGGCTAAAAATAACTGTGCTTGTTTATCTTGGTTTCATTGCTTGTAACATTTCAACACAATTTGCCGTGTATTTCGTAAATACATTACCAACTTATTTATTGTTCAAACAATGCAAGCTATATTCCTCGGGGATCATCTTTTCTTATTTTTACAAAGTGGAAAATTTTCTGAAAAAAAAAAAAAATTAAGTTAGTGTATGTTGATCTATGCGCTGCCCATGGAACAGAGATAGTTTTGTTTAGCTTGTGTAGATTTAAGTGAGATGCTTTGTGCCCATGTGTCCTGGGAAACACGAAGATTGAGGAGGATTTTTAAAATTGAATTTTCAAATAAAATAAAATCAAGGTGTGGGAGGTGTGTTTATTGATTAATCGCTGAGGCTAGTTGCACCTCCCAAAGGCCACTTGTGGAACTCACAGTGAGGTCAAGCCTCATGGAAAGATTTGTTGATAAATGCCTCTTCACGATCCTCAAACCTCTCTGGTCCTTAGTTCCAGTTGCAGTCAAAGGGAATAAACTTGATAGTTTGCTTCACAACTGCAATATTACTGACTCAGGGCCCTTGAGCTGAGAGTGCAGCCTGTTTTCTAGAAGCCTAAATCATATTAATTTTATTTATTTTAATTGATCCCTTATTTGTCCAACAACAAGGAAATTCATTCTTTGCATTTAACCCATCCTGAGGGGAACAGTAGGCAGCCAGCCACATGCAGTGCCCACGGAGCTAGCACTGAGTGTCTGGCTGAGGGGCACACCTGGCTGTGCTGGGATTTGAACCAGGTGACTTCCCCATCCCAAGAGTCACACACACTGGACACTTGTTCTCTTTATAGGCACCGCATAAGCAATTTTAAACATCTGTATGTTTTACAGGATGAGCTGAGCACGTACAGGTGACATACTGCATTTTACATAAACACTGTGCTCCCGCTTTGAAATTCTGTGCCTTTTCAAATGACCTTAATGGGAGGGGAGGAGGTTGAACATGTAGGTCAGATGACGCACGTGCTGCATTTTCAGTCATACTTGCATATTAATGACTGCAGGTCCTACACTTTGTGTGTATCTTTAATTCAGTGTGCTTGTTTTACAAATGAGTCTCAAAGATGAGATGAGTGCGTCCAGTGTTACAGTATGTGCTACACAGAGGTGAGGTGTGCATTTTCAATCGCACGTGTTTGGTCAGATGACGTGTGTTTTTTAAATGTTGATCTGAAATTTTTGCAGCTTTATACACAGGCATGCTACATCTGGCACCACTATTCAGTGCTTCCTCTTGAGCTCGGATGTGAGGGTTACTGGAGCACAGTGCATGAAGGTGGAACAAGCCGGTACCTCCACCTCTCTCCCCCCTCCCCACATCCTTCCATGGGAAAGCTGCACATAAAAGGGGCTGCAACTTCACTTCAGTGAGATACCCTCCCTGATCCCGTCACTGCAGCGTGTGTTCGAGGAGCGGAACCGAGAATATAATTGCAATATAAATATTAAAAGAGGGAAAAAAGACGATAAAATCCAAAACAAACAGCAGAGGGAAGGATTCAAACAGAATGGGAAATCAGGACAATGAAAGGGAATTGCATTAATATGCGGCCTAATGGGAGAAGTAAGCCTGTCCTCGGTTTTCACTATGCAAATTGACACAGCCGCACTGAAAATATTTATAAGGGCTTTTTGTCTCCAGTAGTCTTTTGTGAAGGCACTGTACAAAGGGAAGGCATCTTAAGGTGAATTTACATTACCAAAAGAGAGTATCAAAGGGAAAGAAAATCCAAATATGGTAATTCCTTTTAATACAAAGGCAGAAATCTGAATAGGAATGCAGTTTTCACATTTATTAAAAAAGAAAAATTAAATTAAAAATCAGCCTATAATCAAAGGTTAATAGCATTATGCAGAGAGGAAGTCTTTTTAAAACCATAGGACCAAACTTAAAATTCCTTCGGGTGTTCATGTGACTCAGGTAAGCGGGAGAGAAACAGGGCATGGCTGTTCATGAGGTGGAGTGACGTAACCAAGCAGGGAGTAGCTAATAAGAGAAGAAAAAGCACATGCAAGGATGGTTAGTAAGTGAAACACTTACAGCTGGAGCTGACTGTGTGCTGGCATATATTAAGGTGATCACGCTGTTAGCACACAATAATTAGTAAACACATTTTTCCAGTAAACACATTTTTCCAAACATCTGTGTGAGCACAGTTTAACAGTGTTTCATCTTTCAGGCAGGTACAGAGGGGGTCACATTTCTCCTCATGGTTCTGGCAGAAAAGAAACATTTTAAACCTTAGATGGAAAGGGTTAAAATCTCTTCACTGAGTAACTGGCCAAGTATCTTCAATACTGGCATTGTACCATTATTTCTGGTGGGCAGTATTCTTCATTTTTTTATGAATGGACAGCATAACTACAGAGATTTTTGCATCAGTCACTGTATAGGATAATTCACTAGACATCACTGAGAAATGTTTGTGAATATTAATGTGTGCAATTCTCTCAGATGTATAAATAACATTGTTAGTGTGGTGGAAATGTATCTGCAAAAAAAATATATATATATATATAAAATGTGTGTGTGTGTGTGTGATAACTGCAGAAAACTCCATGCCATCTTATGATTATGATTAAAGCAAACAACACAAGATGTTTAGGATGTCTGAGATGTTAGAAACAAAATTTTAATTATTACAGGGTTTCAAATTAAATTTTAGTTAAATAAATCAACCCTATGTATGATAGGGCCAACAACAAAGAAACAACATTCTGAAATTACAGCAATTTTTAAGTAATTACAATTTTTACAGACAGAAATAAACAGCATTGTGTCTTGTGTGATGCGTGACTGGACAGGGTGTCGTGATGCATTGCAGAGGTTGAGTATGAAAAAGCGTCGTATTCATCATAAAGCCAGGAGGTTTTTCTTTTCTTTTTTTGCAATACTCCATCTACATAAAAAAGCAACACAGAGCTTCTGCTCCAAGTCAAGTCTTTCAGTGTTTACATGGTGACATCCACCAAAGCCATAAAAGGAAGCATCCTTGTCTCCTAATGTTTTGGAGATGATTGTCAGCATGTAGAAATTATGTGGGATTCCACTTCTCAGTCCTGTTGAGTGTCCTGTGGTGTTCCCTACACGTTGGTGTAGGGAAGATTAGCTAAACCTGCTTAATGCAGATTGCATTTGATTTTGCCCCTTTTTTGGCTTTTTCTCTGCTTAGACGTTACGTGATAACCATATAAACTTGTGCCACATAACGGTAGAGTTACTGCAGCTGGTGGTGTTTTTTGTGTGTGAGAAATCACATGCAATGAAAAAATAAATGAAATGCAGACATCTTCACTAAGCTCAGTTCAGCTCACTGTTTTTGCGTAGTGGAGGTGGGGGGGGGGGGGGGCTAGGTGTTGCAATTGGTTTTGATCCTTTCAAGGCTTTAAAAAAAATCTATAGCACATTTTTAACTTTCTCTGTAGGTGGTTTAGATGTGCCTGGTTTGGTAATGCATTATCAAAGCCTATAATTCTGTTATGTTCTACTATCTTTTTCTCTTAGCTTGGTAGCTGGGAGTATTTTTTTTGTAAAACCTTCAAAGGACTGGTGAGGTTATTGACAATAAAAAGTTATTGTTCAAATGATAATTATGATATTTTCTCCCCAATAATAACTCATACAATTTATTATGTGCTTATAACAGAGGAATTGTTATGTTTCATAAAGCATGATTTCAGAGTTCTGGAAGCTGCACCTGTACATGTATCTTTATCTATGTTTGGGTCCCACAAATGGAGCAGTTTGGATTTGCTGAGCTCAGCAGAGCAGGCCCCACCTTGTCCAGCACCTGTCATGACCACTGCTGCCATTGCTGCTTCTGCCTACTTTCTTATGCATCTGTTTCTCTCATTTCCAGTGATTGTTGGGTGATGAGGACCTAGAAGGGGATGGGACACTGTGCCTACACACAACTCCAAAGCTCACACAACCCCCCCATCACTTCCCCACTCCCCCACTCCCAACCTCATTTGCTACAGCCTGGTAAAGGTAATTCATTGAGCTGGCTTCTCCTGCCAGGTTACCAAGGAGACTAGCGCACCAGTAGGTAGGCCTTTATTTTTAAACAGATTCCAAGTGACAGGATAAATAGGCAACATTTCTCTGTAAACATGAAGTTTTTACTCTTTGATGATTTAATGGGTTTTGCCTGATTAACAAGTTATTCACTTTAGTAAACCTTGATTTAACAGCACATGCTCAGTTTAAGACATAATGTGTCTCATTTATCAAACAGCCACTTCACTTAATTGCCAATTTTTGTTGGGAGACAGACACCAGTCAACATCCTTGCTAGTGAGAAAGTTTGAAAATTCTTCCCATCCAGGCACAACAGAAATACAATATGAAGCCATTGTGAACTTTTCTTTATTGTGACCCTATGGTACAAAAGAAGGTTCCCTCGAGGGATTATAAAGAGAGAAGAATTTTCTCAACAGCTCAGGTCTTTTCCCACTGCAGGGCAACTGCATGGACATCATGGGGCCAATTATTTTTGCTTTCGAAGCAGTGTCAAGTTGTCCTCGGGAGCAGTTCATAACAAGAGTGCATGAAGCACGTGCCACACCGGTGCACTGGAAGGGCCGCCTGAGCTAGCCCTACCTGCACATTTCTCCATCATTAGTTTATGACCATCTCTAGCTATGAATAATATCAAATACCCCTCTGAATGATTGACGGGTTGACCAGCAACATCAGGACCACAACTAATGTAATGGGAGCATGAAAATGGGTCCTCAGTGACGTTTCCAACCTGGCAAATCCGTCCCCACTGTATCCAGTAGGAATAGTAACCTGAAAACTTTGCCCCATGATTTTCCTTTTGGGTCCAACTTCCCGTTTTTTGCTAGAGTGGGGGCAATTCCAGGGTGGTTTAACGAGGTCTCGAGCATTTGCCATCGTCTCATTAGCCGGGCGCAAAGATAACAAGGAGCACGGCTGCGCCTGGCCGGCGCCACATCGTAGAAAACTGCTCTGAGCCCCAAAAATAAATAAAGCCTCCAATTCTGCTGGCAATCCTTATTATGGTAATTCTCTAATTCAGTTTAGGAGTAATTGCTAACAATGTGTACACAGAATAATCTCTCTTGGCTGACTACAGTGAGAGCAGAGATAAGGGCGCAGTCTCGTCCAGTGGAGTAAGGCACTTTTACAGGTCATTACCGTACTTCCGTCCTGGATTTATGTTTCACGATTCATTTTAAGTGCTAGCGCCCCTTCATTGCCAGTGTAATTTTTTTCGTTGCGTTTCGACATTCTAAAGTGTGTCATATATTAATGAACATAAAGTTACGCCCCCTTTGCAGCGCACAGAATGCAGGCATGTCACACAATCAGATCACTTCAGATGGGAAGCAGTAAGCAGAGTGTAGAGAGTGACTAAGACTGGTTAGGGTTAAACTATATCCTAAAGGCCACTGGGGATACTGGTTTTCTCACTAAGCTCCTAAATTTTTTTTAACTGAACAACTTTATATTAGTGTGCCAAGGGTGTAACAGTTGTTATTAAAACACATTTTATAACCAAAAAGGAACATGTATCCAATGTGTGTATCCAATGCCCTTTGTACCTCACCCAACTGCTAAAGGTGGTCTGTGTTTTCATTAAAAATATAATATGGAAGGGAGGGACATGAAAAAGCCTGTCATACACTTCTTGAAGGCCAGAAAAGAGGTAGCATGAGTATCAACAATGTATTTGGAAGTCCTACATCTGATGCAATCACTACTGGTGTACTGGTGTGTGCTTTGATATATTCTGTTGTCATGTAACATTTTTCCCTAGCAAAAATATGAGATGAAAAATTCAGTCAAACTATCTGTACATTTTTTCCTTAGAAAAAATGAGATGAAAAATTCAGTCAAACTATCTGTACATTTTTTCCTTAGCAAAAATATGAGATGAAAAATTCAGTCAAACTAGTTGTACATTAACCAGCAAATGAATCATTGTATTGTCTTGTATTGTCTATGATGTGGCCAAAATGATGGACGCAGATCATCAAAATGTAATTAACATTTACAATTATTAGTGAAATTAAAATGCATGTTAACTCATATTATTACAGAGGAAAAATACATTAACAGGATAAAGCACCTGCTGCTAGCTGTCTACCTCCCTTCCGCCAGAGGGCCAACTTCTTTCTATACAAGGATGCAAAGCACTACTGAAGACAAGAGGACTTCAGACTTTCACTTATTGACTAGCATTTTGCCACATGCCCCACAGAGGCAAAACAAATGGTTTACAAACCACACACACCTACTGATTACACAACATGGGTACAGCATTGCATGGTTGTCACCTTATTTAACAAACTTTAATAAAAATGCTTCAAACACACAAGACAGTCCACCCAGGAGCCCATAATCACTATGGGAAACATACTCTCTTAATCAGAGGAGTGCAAAAGGTCTTTTAAGATAAAAAACATTTTCTGATGAACCTTGACAACTGACCAATCACTTGGTCTCTTTGGGAGGAAGGGCTGTGGAGCTCAGGCTTTCGAACATTTGAATAGAGAATTTTAACTGTATCATATTCGTTTTGTTGCTTCAAACACGTATGTTTTTTATCACTCTTACTAAAGAAACCTGCCAGCAGCTGAGGGCTAAGATGCCTTCCTGTAGATGTTTTTATACATGAGTTTTCCATAGAAAAAGGTTGTGTTCCCTGGATGTATATTAATTTACTTCAATCTTCTGACATGCTGGACAACAGCCTAATCTGCCAGGGTAATTCTGTCATTGTTTAACCTAGATCACATCTTTACATTTTTTTTTCCTTTTTTTGGGGGGGTTGGGTCCTCCATCATGTCCTACAACAAAAGAGGTGCTGACACTGAAAGCACTCAGTTTTCTTTGCTCATTACATTTTTAAACTGTGGGGAACAGGGACTTAATGGCTGCCAAACCCACATCTTAGAGAACACCAAGGTCTGAACCATTCACTCAGCTCGTAACGCACCCCACCCCTCCCAACTAGAAACAATTTCTCTGTATCCCAGAGGAGCTGCCAGCCCAAAAATGGACACAGCAGTACCACAGTGACCACCGTGTGATCGCCTGAATCTCAAATTACCTTGGCTTTCAGCTGCTTCAGCTTGGTGCCGCATCCCTATTTGATTTAAGTGACACAAAGCTCTCTTATGCTAATTCCCCGAGTCCAGCGCTTTTTAAATCATTTTCGCTTCTTGAGTGCCGTCAGGCTCCAGCTTGGGCCGCTCAGTAGCTCCCTCACAGCAGCTGCCTTATGTGAAGCAGCACAAATTCACACAGCCTGCCTTAGAAAGCATCACGTTCACCCAAGTCAATGATATTCAAAAAATGCTTCCGTTATAAATAAAAGACAGAGACAAGATACAGATTGTTTATTACATGTATGTGTACAACAGGTTTCATGAAACTATACATTAAAACAGAAGTGTGTGTTGACGTTTGGTGAAAAGTATCCTTGCTATAGTGTGGCGATACCACGGTAACAATCAGTTACCAGGGTGCTCTGGTTGAGGGATGGAGTTCAGCTGTAGTCTCAGTAATCCTTTATAACATTTTCCTCTTCTCAAACTCCTGATAAGAAATTAAAAACAAGAATAACTGGGAAAAACTGAGGTGCAATTTACCCATGACTCAAACAATATATTTATATTACAAATATTTCACATAAAATAGATATACATATGTACTGTATATTAAAATAAACTAATCCATATACACCTATGACTATGCACTATTACATTTACCAATGCAATTGATAAAAATTAACACCATGAGGTATTGGGGGAGTGCATTAAAAAACAGGAAACACGCTACAAAAAAAAAAAAAAAAAAATTAACATGACCAAAAATCTTGTTTCCACCAACAGAATCTATTAAGTAGACATCACAGAAGCTACAGTAGAAGACTTAATATATTCCACCACCCAATATTTTTGTTGGAAACCATCCATTTATGCTAATGTTTATTAGGCCAAGAAAATCGACTTTCTTGCAACTAACTCCGTTCTTATGGGGGAACTGGTCTTTGAGTGCCACCTATAGGAGGCTCATGAGAACTACAATCTTAAGTCTGAACCCCTGAATGAGTTTCAGTGTGCGGTTCCAATAAAGCAACGATTGAAAACACCAGAACACCCCACAAGCTAACTGGTGTTCCACAACAATAGAGTCCCAACAGCACATGGCACTTAAACACTCGAATCACCGTGCCATAATAACTAATACAATTGTGCAATTAAGAATTTAACACCAGGGTGGGTAATTAAATATTAGCCCTTTAGCAACCCACAACAATCACAGAAACCTCCCTTGCAATTATTAAGAGATGCAAACAATCACCTGGGACAACAGTAAAGCCAAACAGAACGAGCTAAACTCAAGAACGCTGACAGATGGCATATATAGGCTAACTGAGACATGACCTAGAGTCTTGTACAGTAATGTGATCATGTACTCAGTTCCTGGCTGCAATATGCATTGTAACGACGGGACGTGACGGGACGTGGAATTATTACAGAGCAGGCTAATTTGTTTAAATGAGTACAAATAAATAAAGCCATAAGGCTGAAGATCCAGAGACGACAGTCTATGTTTATTGCACACTTATATAAAATCTGCTTGCAGTGAAACTGAAAGAGGCAGATTCTCTAGCCATTTATCACATTGCCTCCACCACCCCGAAAACATTATTTGTATAAGGCAACTGCAAAACTGTACTCGCATTCATCTTCAAGGCCATTACCTACTTACCACCCAAAAAAAAATTAATTAAATAAAAGTTTGAATTCAAAACTCACAACAGTTACGAGTTTGTGGACTGCATTACTGTGGGAAAGCGTAACGTTATTGGAGGTGCACAGAACAGACACAGGCAGAACCATCTACGCTAAACGCCTGCTGCCTGTCAGCACTTCTGTCCGACACAAGAGTAAGCAAAGACTGAACAAAAGCAAAAATAACTCAGTCTCTCCAACCTGTCCCATTCAGACAGTGAAACGTCAGCTTCTGTAACGAAGAACCCCTGGGTGTACGACCAAATGATAAGGGGAGAACTGGAAGATGTTTAAACGCAAGCAGTTATTCAAGAATCATCAACCATTCTATGTTGACAACAGTAATATAGGTAAAACAGCCACCTTCACCTATGATCTTACCCTTCCCATCACCCACAGCTAACACTAACCAGACGCTGTGAGAGACGGGGCTCATTCTCACCTTAAATATGGTGCTGCCCAGCTGTGCAGGGGACATGCTGACCACCACCCCTGCAGACTGAAGGGCAGCAATCTTCTCTTTTGCCCCACCCTTCCCTCCAGCAATGATGGCACCAGCATGACCCATCCGCCGGCCTGGAGGGGCTGTGAGGCCAGCGATGAAAGACACCACCGGTTTAGCCTTCTCACCCTGTACGGTGGAGAGGTGGGATGGGGGAGGGATCGGTATCACACTTCCTACTGCCAACACTGAAGACACAGAGTAGACCAACAGAAGATCCACATTTAGCCATGTCCGCAGTGATTAGTCAACTAGGTACCCTGGCAGTGGTGATATTCATCCATCTGAAATCTTTCCAGGGGGAAATTTCACTGCATTAAAATTGATTTAGAAAAAGCACAGAAATATTTAAAATCAGACTCAGACCTGGAACTACAGTTAGAAGCACAGCATGATACAAAAAAGCCCACTGTCACCATACGTACATTTCCGAATTCTCAGGCGTGGGCTGAATGCAAACCAATTTATCATTTACTAAATATATTAGCCCCTCATGAACACGGTCGTAAATATACCTAAGCAGTTAAACGATTTAACTAATTGAGTAAAGCAATTGATTCTCATCCTCACCTTGGTCACACAAATCAAGTAATGCTAATTTCACAAAGCTCACTTTAGTCCTAACACCAGCAAGCAGGGAAGTACCATTTAAATGCAACGGAGGGGCTCAGGTTTCCTGGCTTTTTCTTCCAGAGTAGTTGATCAACACTGACTATTTAACAAAGGAAAAACTGGCTCAATATGCTAATTTATCTCAGGAGATGAAGATGGAAGCCAAGATACCAATAACAGATGTGGAATCTAGAAAAACACAACCCCTAACAGTGATCACCTTCTATGACAATTATTCAGATCCACAAATGAGTTTAAGTAATTTACAAGCTTTACAAGCTAAACTTACACTGCCTTCATAGAATAAAAAGTGTAATCACTTTGAAACCATCTCACCCTACAAGGATTAAGGAGGATATCACGTGTGTTATCACTTTTCTTTTTTCCATATCAATGCAAATTTTCATTTATAAACCCCCATCTCTAGAAGATTAAAAAATGCAGTTTAGTCCAGAGAACCAGAAATATCTGAGCCATTTTCATGTTTTAAACACCTTAAATGCATGCCCTGCCCTTTACCACCAGACTGATGCCTTTTCACCTGGCCAATCTATGCTATTGCACCATCACATAAATATAAAAATCCACAAGGCTTATGAAATGCAATGATGATGATTAAGTATAACACAGTCATTTGTTGTACTTGATCTTTTATACTGGTATCAGAGATTAAACTGGAACATTATCAGGGTGATTACACAGACACCAGTCAATCCAACATAATCATCATCATCATCATCCTTCAATAAGACTCTTGCTCTTTGGCATCTACAAATTGATTACCCACTTCTTTCCCAAAGCAGTTTGCCTCCACATTCTACATTCATCTACAACGTTAACAACTGAGAACGCAATTGAGGATGTGACAGAGCGACATTTTAAGAGTCACGGCTATCATGAAGTTTCAACAGTCAGAAGACCCGCTCTTCCTTAGGTTCTTCAGGCTGCTAAAATACCATCACTCACATCTACATTTACTACAAGATTTATCAATATATCCCCTTTACTGCTTATTTTCTTGCAAGATTCTACACTCTGTAACCCATCTCCCTGATAGACACACTGTCACATTGACCCCCGCGTGACCCTTTCCCTTACAGAGTTGTGCTCCTTGAGGTACTCAGCCGCGTTCTCTTCTGCGTTCCCACCAATCTCCCCAATCAAGATGATTCCCTCCGTTTTAGGGTCCTTCAGGAACACTTCCAGGCAGTCGATAAAGTTTGTGCCATTGAAGGGGTCACCACCAATTCCTAGCGAGAGCATTAAGAAGAAGCTAAGCTGTCTGAAGGAAGACCTGTTCACCTTCTCAGAATCAGAAAACGGTACGCTGACGGTTTAACCTTGAGCAGTAAGCAGTTTAAGCCGCTTAGACGAAACCAGGCCACACCAAACGACAGCAAGGTGCAATAAACGTTTAGCGCATAAACGCAAAATGTATACTTGCCAACGCAGAGAGACTGTCCCAGTCCAACCTGTGTGGTCTGGTGCACTGCTTCGTATGTGAGAGTGCCCGATCTGGACACGATGCCTGGAAATGAACAAGAGGTCAACACAGCAACACAGAGCTCAATCTGGACATGCATACACACTGCACGCAATGTCCACACATTCTGGGTGGACATAATAAATACAAAGTTGTCATTACGTAATATGATAATGTATTACTAATATAATTTTAATCATTGCTGATGAAACTCAAAAGGCTACGTGAACTGAACAACTGTCCCCGTCTTCAGCCTTCTGCGATGCTCAGATACCATGCATCGCAGAGCACGGCAAGTTACTTCAGAGCATAGGCATCAGCTCAGGCACCATCAATCTCATCAGAGGAGCGCGCTGTGCCAACACCTCTCTTACAAGCTCCACTGCGCCTCTCTGACAGCTTATCAAACAGCCAGCAATGGGAGAAAGTCGCCCGAGAGGCAAATTATAACTACAAACACTCCAAATTTAAAGCCAACTGTGACGGGGTGGGATCTCCATCTCGATCTGAAGAGAGTACGCTGTGTGACAGATACATCTGAGACGTGCAAAACACAGGAGTGAGAGTGTTTGTTTGTGTGTGTGTGTGTGTGTGTGTGTGTGTGTGTGTGTGTTGTGGGGTGGG
>JABJVR010047466.1:0-18778 GCA_025773905.1 Chitala chitala | reverse complement strand
GCGCTGCACTGTGACCCTACTGTCTATGTACAGTATGTAGAACAGTGTCACCATACTGTCTATGTAGTGCTATGTTGCGCTGCACTGTGACCCTACTGTCTATGTACAGTATGTAGAACAGTGTCACCATACTGTCTATGTAGTGCTATGTTGTGGAGTAACTTCTCTGACCTCTTTGCCTAACACCTGCAGGGACACATATACTGTGTGCAAAAATCATTACACACTTCTGGACAACATTTTTGCAGTCTTATATTTTAGGTATATCATGCAATGTCTTGAAATAATTATAATATCAGAAACTGAAATTTACAAGCTTTACAAATTTATAAACTTTGATTATAAATAATAATAAATAATATAAATAATAATAAAATTAATAATTTTAATAGGATGTCCAAACATTTACAAGGAAACAGATGTTTGTTCGACTGATATGTCATCTACACCACCCCTGCATACACAAAAATCTGAACTGATGAGTATTAAAACCCCTCCTGCCTAGTACTTGACTGTACAACCCTTGATAACAGTGACAAACTCATGTCTTATAGTCATCTACAAGTGTCTTGCAGTTTATACCTCACTGCTGCTGGTTCAACTCAAGTAAAGCAAGCTTTTGTACCATCATTCTATCTGTGCAGAACACAGTGGTGTAAGATGACGCTCTTTCAGAACAGTGCAATATGGAAACATTAAAAATTATATATTGACAGTACACAGGCATCTGACAATAATGTATATGACAATAATAATCAGTTGTATCTCCTGCTGTTGAAGGATCTTATGGTTACCTTATTGAACCCTGCAAATATCTGAACTGCAGTACTGCAGTTCAGATATTTGCAGGGTTCAATAAGGTTTTTCAACCTGATCGGCATCTGGACTCGTTGGCCAGTTTAAAACAGTCCATTCTTTCATTTTAACCATTCTTTTGTGCATTTGGATATACTGTTTATTTCTCCACAGTGACCTATGTCCTTTGACCTGCACCTAGCTTTCTAACAATGTGTAGCACACTTCATACTGGGATGTGGAAGTCTCCCAGTTCAAATCCCACCTCTGCCACCAGGTGTGTCCCTGAGCAAGACACCCAGCGCCAGCTCCCTGGGGGCTGTGCATGGCTGCCCACTGCTCCCCCAGGGGGATGAGTTAAACATATATGTCAAATATTGTAAGTCACTATGGATAAAAGCATTTGCTAAATGATTAAATGCAAATTGCCTAGTAATCCTCTAAATGTCATCATTCCCATAATGCATTCAACAGTTCTTGTACTAAAAGCAGCAAAGAGTTCCAAAACATTATACAATCTCCACCATATTTAACTGTACGTTGCATGTTCTTTTTCTTGTAAGGTTTTTGCTGCGTGTATACATTGGTAGGTTTGTATTGGCAAAGAGCTCTCTTTTGGTTTTATAAGTTCACAGAACATTTTTCTATAAGGATTTTGATTTCTTTAGACATGTTTGAGCAAAGATCAGTCGTGCCTTTTTATCTTTGTCTTTCAAAGGAAGGCTCCTCCTTCACCCATAAAGTGCTTCTTAGTTCATACTGCGGCAAGCGCACACACACACACACACACACACACACACACACACACACACACACTTAGCCTGTGTGGATCAGCTTGAAGCTCCCTGGATATTTTACATTGTTCTATCCAGTGACAAATTTCACTGCAATGAGAACCTGGTTCTTCTACAAAAAATCTATATGAATATTTAAAATAGGTGTCAATAACTGTACCATTGCAGCTTGTCTTTAGATAATTCCCATAAATCTCCTTTTTAAACTGTCATTGTTTTGTTCTTTGCTGTTAGGTATCAAGCAAATGAGTGTGTACTGACCACAGCAGTTTTACTGTCCACTTATCTTCTCCAAGAGGTACTCACCTAAAATGCAAGGTGCTAATAATGTTTACGGGAACTGTAGTTCTTTGTAACACATACTCTACCATTAAATATCTCACTTCTAAAAATGCAACTGAAATGCTGCAAACCCCACTCAAACACAGAACACCCATATGAACTGCAAATTAGCAGAGGTATTCAGTGAAATACAACTGGTATCCAGTACAACAATATTTCTGTACATCACCCAGCAATAGTCTAATGCTCTCGGAAGCTAATCAAAGCAATCAGGGATTGAAGCCCACACCAACTTCAGCACTGACAAAGGTAGGACGTCCTTCTCTCTGTGTCAAACTTCACCTTTAAAAGACACAAGGCGGAGATCAAAGCCATGTCCATGAAGGTGTCAGCTAGTGACATTCTTCACAGCCACATGGCTACTGACCACACCACATTCCACTGCTTTCTCCTCAACTCCCAAAACCCATTTCAGCAGCAAATGCTTACCACTGCCTTTCACCTCACGCACATAGTTGCTAGGGAACCAGCCAGTCCTGCCACTGAGGACGCCCTCCCACCAGCCTCCTTCTTCCATGCGGGTGACATGGATGATGTCGCCCTTTTTGAAGGAGAGCTCATCTTCATTGGTCTGCTCGAAGTTGAAGCGAGCTTTCACCACCGCCTGAGAGAAGCTGTTATCCGTCATGTCCTGCAAAAGGAATGAGATCAAACACATGTGCCAACCATTATGGCATCCTTACATCAGCCCTGAAGGGCCTAATTAAGCTTCTATTGTACATCATGCTTTAGTCCTTGCTCCATCCCACTTGCTCATTGCTGAACTGGTTAGTTCTTCTGTTGGCCCACAAAGCCCAAAATGCCTTATTTTAGCTGGGGTACTGAGTCAACCACAGGCCACGACAGGGGATCTCAAACTCACCAGGCTACGGTACTGGTTCTGTAGGAGTGAGCAGGACTTTCCAGGAATGGACTGGGAACCCAGAGAGTCAAATGACTTTATCCGGTGGGAGAAGTGGCGCGGGCATGCGGATTCTATCCCAACTCCAATATATGCACAAAAGATAAGGTTATAAATAAGAGGCAAAGCAGACTACATGCATAGTCAATATATGAGAGCATAGGTATTCACACAGTGAGTCAAAGCCAATCGGGCACGTGTATTCACACAGCGAGTCAAAGCCAATCGGGCGCGTGTATTCACATGAAGAGTCAAAGCCAATCAGCTACATATATTCATACAGAGTCAAAGTAAGAGGACATGGGCAGCAACGCTGTACTGCCAACAAATCAAACAGGCAAAATACATGGATTTACAAAACAGTGGAAGATGAAGATCAAGTTCAAAACACACTAGTTAAAAAAAAGTGTAAAAAACAAAAAAAAGGAGTAGAAAGAGAGCAGAAAGCTGTCTTAATCAGCAGGACTGACTGTAACAGAACCACACCCACACAGCAAATGGGATGTTGTGCTGTCTGATGTCACAGAAACCAGTCAGCCCGCTGATGAAGGAATCACTCCTGTTTATCACTGGACAAGCTGAGCAGCTTCCTGCTTTATAACGGAATAAGTAAAACTGGGACAGGTGGCCAAGCATCACGGAGGTGCTGAGGGTGTGTGCAGAAGTAAAATAACAAACGAAGGCATGAACAACAGAGGGATGTGAAGAAAAAAAAAAAAAAAAAAAAAAAATTTTATATATATATACACACACACACACACACACACACACACACACACACACACACCCCTAACCTGTGTAGAAAATATATAGTTTATATATGAACCTATAATGTGAAATAGGCAACATCACATGTCAGTAAACACATGACATTTAAGTAAGCTGAGCTCAAAGCCCCGTGTCTTCCCGCCATGTTTCAGATGAAACTGAGCGCTCACTACGTTCTCTCTGATCACCTCCCCATACTCAGCAAGCCCTGTGGTTCTGCTCACCTGCGGTCACTTTGTTCAGTGCCACCAGGGAATTGAGCACCTTGCCGAAGTTCTGGCCCAGGAAGAGGTCATTGGCTTCAAAAGTCTGTAAAGAAAGGAGGCCTCATTAGGAAGTTGAAGGAGAAAGCGGCTGAGCTTCGACCCGCTTCTCCCGATCACGTCCCTGCTCCACGCACGTGCTGTTTCAGCAGCGCTTCCCACAGCCCTGGGGACATCCAAAAGACCCTGCTGCAATGCGTCTTTCAGCTGAATTACACGCACAACACAGGCATGCCAAACACCCACGCCTTTTTCCACTCCCGCCTGCAGGATCCCGCCACTGGCTGCGCTCTGTACACCCAGAGAGCAGGAGAGGCCAGGTTCCCTGCACACGGGCCATCTGCGCACCTCCCTTCTCCTCTCCCGCCCGCTGAGCCACAGTGTCCAGTCACAGCACAGTATGTGAGTGCTAACCCGCCCCCATTAGCTGCTCCACCAGCCCAGTCACATGATCTGCTCTGAGCACAAACAAGGGAAAAAAAATGTGATCAGCTGAAGGCCTTGCCCATACTAACACGTAAGACACACACACACACAAGTACAGCAAATAAGGAACAAACACAGATCAGTTCAACCTGAATAAAAACACAGAGGTAGAAACAACTTGATTAATTAATAGAAAACATTAATGATGAAGGTTGCCTTTGGAAATCCAGTTTGTACTTACAGGAAGACTATGTAGTAAAGCTGAATATTTTAAGCCTGCATCAAGGGAACTGGTTCTTACACAAAGCAAAAAAGCCCCAGCGGAGGTTCAGCCCCTTTCCCTACACTTCTGTAACCACACAACAAGCTTTAACAGTTTTACCACAATGATTTTTGCAAAAGCAATAGGTAGAAGAACGTTCTAGCATGTTCCCTGCATGGACTGCGACTGGTGATGTAACGACACAATCAGCCCATGATATGATTTGATTTTAAAAAAACTGGGTCCGTGATTTGACTTTTTCACGATATCTAAAACAAAATTAGAATGAAAAACATTTTTTATTATTATTTGAGGTAAAAACATCATCAAAGTATGTTTCCTCTTCACAGTCAGAGGCTGGAGCTTTTCGTTAGGGTTACCACTGTAAATGCTGCCTCATACTGCTAGTGTTAGCATTTATGTAACCCAAGGATTGTCAAATTGTGGTCCACAGACCACTATTTTTTTACAATAATACCATTTTTTATTGTGTATCACATTAAAAAAAATTTCCAAAATGTTCACAAACCTTTCCTAAATAAAAATTTTGTATACCAAAGAATAAACAAAATAACAGACTAATCAATTTTGCTATAGTACATCTCATAACTGACAGCCAAACTACATTAGCAAATTCTTATTATTTATGGTACTTATTTATGTTTGGCTCCACCGAATAACGGCCGGTAGATTAAAGGGACAAAAGGGACACTAAAAATAAGAAATGTCATATTTTTAAATGAATGTTAACTTCAAATATGGATTTGTCACAGTGTATGCTGGTAATGTTCTTTATATTGAAATATGATATGATATAGTGAGCATGCAGCATGTCAGCATCATCAATCTCCACACAGCACACCATCACTCACTCTGCAATGCTATGTAGCAGGGCATGATGTATCAATACATCCCTAACTGTGGCATTAACTGAAAGGCAGACAAAGAAAGAAACCAGCTAATTCAAAAGTGGCAGTATCCGTCCGTCCGTCCATCAATCCATCCATCCATCCATCACCAGTCATGGACATGTACACTTGATTCACCTCAGACATACCACCACGTTGAAACACGCACAAGCACAAAACACAGTAAGGGCACATTAGCGACATCTTATTCACACTAACATCTAAATGAGCTCTATAGTTTTTTTTAACTTAACTACGTAAACTTTACAATCTAATCAGGTTACATGAAATAAATAGACAAGATAAGCTTCAAACGTAATTCTCCATACTGGTAGTCCTTTCTCATGTCTTCTCTCTGACCTGACCAGCATCCATGGGCTGCTACCAAGCATACAGCTGTGGCCAAAAACACTGCCACCTCTGCTGTTCTTTTTCAGATAATTTTCCCATGAAAATGTTGAAATTACAAACGTTTTGGTGTTAACATATGGACTTCCTTTATTTGCATTTGAACAACCCCAAAAACCTGCGGAAAAATCCAAACCAACCTCGTTTCACACAGAATACCAGAAATGGTACTGACAAAATTATCGGCGCCCTACACTTAGTATTTGGTAGCACGGCCGCTGGACAGAATAACTGCCCCCCTTTTTAAACTCTGGCCTATGATGAAGCGGCAGCACATTTATAAACACTGGAACTGGGTTTGTGGATGAACAGACCATGCAGAGACTAGTTTTCCAGGAATTACATGAGAGCAGCATGTAATATTACTGGCAGAAAAGCCGTCTAAAACCAGCTTCAGACAGAACAAGAGGTACCGGTAACCAAACTACATGAAGGTTTCTATGGTCTATGTAATCTCAATCCTTCCCAAAGCTGGTGGATGTAACCGACCAGATCGAGGCCATTTTGATAAGACAGTCACAGAACTGTCTCAAACAGAGCAAAATTACGGACTGCTTCAAGTAAAATGACGCATTTTTCCATTCTGATACAATGATGTGTTAAAGTACCTACATATTACAGGTCGAAGAGTAAAACAGCTCTGTTCACTATGACAAGGCTGTTACCAAACATTGCTCTTTTACACAACTAACCACGATAGTAGCGATTTCTGCTCATCCAGTCCCTATTATATTGATAAATCTTGTTCTTCGGTTAACTCAGATCTTTGGCTAACTTGGATAAAATCACTTTATCTGACTTGCGAAAAGTCTACCGCATTAAAAAGTTTTGTGCATCACAGATTATTTTTGAGTTTCTTTTTGTAAAGGGGGTGTGGCATACCTTGCAGGCAACCTGCCGATCATGTAGCTGTGGCTCATATTTTCTCAATAGATGCTGCATCCCCCATACAGTCCATTGACACGGAGCCCGCACACTGCAATACCTCACATAGCCCGCACACTGCAATACCTCACATAGCCCGCACACTGCAATACCTCACATAGCCCGCACACTGCAATACCTCTCCTGAGATCGCTACAAACCACAAAGGCCATCCTGCTTTGCTTTCAGCACATATACCAAAAATATATGTATATACATACACCATTTAAAGAACAACTATGCAGTTGACCTGCCACTGACCTGAGACACCAACATATGCTAAATGTCTCTCTAGATATCATCACTGACACCTCTCATAAAATGTAATTATATAACGACACAAAAAGGCATCATCCAGCTCCAGCGGGGGTGCTGCTGGGATATACAGACCACCAGGCAGTGTCTCGCCCCTGGCCTGGAACACAAGCCTCCCCGCAAAGGGGTAACTAGACAGAACACAGGGTAGAGTGACGAGGGATTGTCTAGACTGAGGCTGTTCAACTGGCAGCACCCACACAGAGTCATTTTTACTAGCCCAGTGAGTGGTTCATACTAATTAAAATGTTTATAGAACAATCATTATTATCATTATCGTACCTTTTTAATTTGCTTTAACGTAGACCTCGTTATTTACTCCCAATTGTATACTGGAGTTGACTACAGGTGTGCTAACATGTCATGGCATTTTGAAATGTTTGGATCCTCAGCTGATGTGGGTTTTGTGCTCTGGCCCCAAATTTGAACTAACTGACAAAGCCTGGTTTAGGCCCTTAACAGCTGATCTGACCCCACTATCAAAATTAGCAAGGCCTCTAATGGTAAAGCTTTACACACCCAGGTGTGTACAACACGAGCAATGAAGGGTGGAGCCCATATCTGAGGAGAGGAAATGCCTCGATTAACACCACAGTGAAGCAGAGAAAAAAAGTTACTTTCACAAAACAAGGCTGCAGCTATACAGGAAAAAAAGATGTACTCTGTGTAAGTCGGAATTGATCTTCAAAGACAGGAATGTTTCACTTCTGCTAGCCAAAAAAACCTAATTGCCATTATTTGTACAGAAAAAAATCCTGAAAAAAATTAACAACAGGCAAACACCTCCAAACAAGAAATACAAAAAATATTAGTTTCAAAAATATGCACATGAAAAATCTGTAAGCTTATTAATGAAGGCATAGTTAATTGATCATCTGTGAAACCAATTACCTATAGTTTTAGTAATGCTGTCTCACTGAGTTTGCTGCATACCTGCTGTACTTAACCCAATTATGTAAAAGGTTAAGAAAAACTATTATAACAATGCAGCATTTATTCAATTAACGTAATTAATTAGCACATCAAATATAAATCTAGTTTTGTGCATCATATAATTTTAATAATTACAATTTCCACTTTGAGTGGACATACAATTTTGACAGACACTTGTCAAACAGAATAAATCCATTTACTGCCATGATATATAATTTATTAAGCTACAGTAATGGTGTTCTGTAATATTTTTAAATTATATAATTGTCTAAGTGCATTACCCTTCCTGTTTAATTGATGGATGAATTTATGTAGACTGGTACTGTGTCAGTCTAGTATTAACTTGGTAGTTCGGAGACCAAGTTCACAAACAATGTTAAACCATTCAGTTCTGCACTTCATCACACACACACACACACACACACACACACACACACGTACGTGTATTTCAGTCGACTTTACAATCCTAGCAACACAGACAGTATACAATCAAACAGAAGCGCATTGGGTTACAGCCAAAATTTAATACATTTCCAACCACCTTTTCTAAGTATTTAATTTTGCCCTATAATAGATGTTGTGTATACGCTTTAAATACTCATTTAATTAAGTGTTATTACTGGAATTACTGTAAATGGAAATATAAAAAGCAACTTATCTTGCAAAAAATGTCACCTTTCTATCACAGGCAGATATTTTTGTTTCAACAGATTTAAATTTGTTAGGAAAACAACTCGGAAAGTCCTCAGTTTTACACCTTCCCACACTCACAGTCACAGTGCCTGCCAGATTTTTCTGGTACATTTCCACTCAGCCCACAGTGCAATGGGCACATCACTGACATTATTCAAAAAGCAAACGTTAACCTCAGAGCAAACAACTAGGCTAGCTTTTGTCATGCATGTTTTCTTTGGCATTTTTCAATGGTTAGAACATAATGCTGGGATGCAAAAGTCTCCCAGTTCAAACCCCACCCTACCACCAGGTGCGTCCCTGAGCAAGACACTCAGCGCTAATTCCCTAGGTGCTGAAAAATGGCAGCCAACTGCTTCCCTCAAAGAGATGGGTCAAATGCAGAGGACAAACTCCTTCTATGTGACAAACATACTTGACTACAAACCTGACTCCCTTTCAACCATGCATTCTTTCTGTTTTAGGAGTAGCATATTTCATAAATGCTATTAACAAAGAAAACTATTTTATAACATATTTGTTAATGTGTCTGTCATACAGTTCACAGCATATTCAAACCACGTCTTTAACTCTCATCATAATACCTTTTGCACCACATATGCCAGGGGTGTCTAATCATGGTCCTGGAGAGCCGCAGTAGGTGCAGATTTTTGTTCCAGCCAATTTCAGCCATTAATTGAACCATAATGTCATTTCGCCATTATTGACTTTTATTTGGATGTTATATACTGTATAATTGTGTCGATCCAGAAATTCTGAACAAGCTTAATTCATTTTTTTTATAATTTAAAAGGATAATGATGGCTGATGTTGCGTCTTAGTATTTTTTTAACAACTGTTATACTTTGATCTTTTAAACAATTTTTTGTTAATGATCACTTAAGTCCTTAAGTCACTGCTCCTGATTAAACATGCTTTGTCATTGGCACCAGTTTCTGCTGTTATTATTACAATTTCAATGCAATTAATTATTCCTGGTTTGAAAATAACACATGCAATGTGTGACAATTTCCACTCCGATTCTGCGGTTTGAGCGAAATTGTAATGTGTGATGTATATATTTATTACATTCTTTCTAACTGTTATGTTCGCTCAAGTGATAAAGACAACTAAGTCATATGTGCAGATAATGAAGAGGAACACAAATGAGTGTAATTGATATTTAATTGAAATTGTTGTCAAATCAAAACCAATTAACTCGCTGGAAAAAAAACCTGCACCCACTGCGGCCCTCCAGGACCGTGACTGGACACCCCTGACATATGCTGAACAGCAACGATGTTATACAGTACAATATTATCCTTGTTTATGAAAAGCTACTGACTTTTCCTCTTTCGTTAAAAATTTCCATCGCACCGCCACCTCTCAGAAAACTTCAAACTACAGTCCAACCCATAGTTTCTTGGTTTTACCTCACACTGCTGGTTTGTGGTAAAAACAAAACTCCATAACAAAAACAAGGGAACTGTAATTATGACTTAAAAATCTACCCAAGGGTAGCACTGCAGAAAACACAAAAATAAAATGTAGCCTAAATAAAATTTAAAAAAAATACACAGGACTAAAACATTGCCAGCCTACAGCTCTGTGACACAGCCACAACACATTTACACCACATCAGACCTTCTCACATACAGCTGGAGTCACGCACAAACATGCTGCATGTTTCCGCAGCTCCCTTTCACACGTCTGCCTCCAACATGTGCCAAATTCACGCCTGCTTTATGAGAGGAGACAGCATCGTGCTCAGAAATGCCTTAAATAAGCAGACAAGAAACACCTTCAGTTAATACTGGCATTCGTTTTAATTCTGTCTTGACGGATGTGATGAGATGTATTAAATGGAAGTAAAGTGTTTTGCAGACTCTTGAAGACCAGAGCTGCCTCTCTCATACTTGGTCATTAGAATCAGAAAGACTCATTATCTTCAGTCTCTGCTGTGCCATCACTATGAGACATTATACTCCAAAACTACGTCCCGGCATTGGTCATTACAATGTGTACCACTCAACCCTACTGAGCAGCCACAGATGGACAATCACGCCATGCAATGACAGAGCACAAAGATTTCAGTGTGCCGCTCACTGACTGTAAATGTGTGTTAGCTTCTGTGGTTCTCAGTGTTTGGTTAACATACGAACACACTGGTGGACCCGTACCACAAGGATACAGAAATACCCTTTCCTGCTAAGAAAAGCTAAATGCAATCTATATTTAGTATACAAATATATTAAACACCTTACTCATTTTCTAGAAGTCCATTACATAAGCGTTGTAATAATACCGTCATCTTTGTAAAAACACTGCAATAGCGTCTAAAGCAAGGGAAATGTTCACCATATAGCAATCCTTGTTAGAATGAAAAGACGTGGTTTAAAATCCAGGTATGGATACTGAATGGACAGCTATCAGATATATAACGCAGAATTATTTTACAAACCACACACACACACATATATATATATATATATATCACACACGCGCACGCTTGTAAAACCCAATTAAAATAAATAACCATTGTCCCTAAAATCAACAATCGTATTTAAATGAAAACATCTCTGTTATTCGGTGAAATACGGGGAAGTAAACATGTATAGTACATGTGTTCAGGGAAGACTTAAGCACTTCTTAAACTGTCAATTAAAACACAAATGAGCTGGTGTCCCAATGAAGATGGAAATGAATCGACTGAAAGATGAAGACCAACCGCACAACAAGGTAGGTGAATAAACAGAAACTTGCAAATTCCTTTTATATTGTATTTAGCAGCTATACATTGTATAGTGTGAACACAGCGACGTTTCTATCCATTTGGTGCTACAAAGATCGCCCAACAACAATACTATGGTGTTGCAATCAGATACAGAAGAGTCAGCTAATCGGTATTGTTACTGTTTCTCACGGCGTCCACTTAATCTAATTGTTAAAAATCTGCCTACATAATTGCACTATTTACAACAAAACAGTTCGCAACTGCACAATGTACTTTGTATCATTTTAAAAGTTTGGACTCACCTCCACACGAAATAAAGCGCAGCCTTTGAGAAACTCCCTGATGTTGCTCAGGCACTCGCCGTCGCTCTTGGGCTCATGGTGAATCTGGAGAGGTATGAGAAGAACAGTGACATGTACAGGCTGGAGCTCACCGTGTCCTCACCCCGCCGCAGTTATATCGGGGGAAACTCGGATTATTTACGTGTGTATCCGGGAGCAACGCGGTGTGCTGCTTTACCGGGGGACACAAGCTCGTCTAATGCATGTTATTCCGCATGGGGAAGTGAAGAGTGTACGGAGGGAAATGACGTTTTCCATCATGATGCCACAAGGACGCACACCAGTAAAGGGGGAACGAGAGGCTGGAGCGCCTTCTGGAGAAGTTTGTGTATTGTGTCCAAGACCAGAGCTGTGACTAATGTCAGTGTTTGTTCTCCGTGAATCCGTTATATTCTTAACCCCTGAATAAAACGTTTCAGATTATGATGCGTCGTTTAGGACGTTTATATAATCTCACGTTTTCCGATGTAATTCCAGTTTTGCCGCACGTGACACTGGTTATTACAGGTAAGAGGACAGCAATGAGTTTGATGTTAGGAGGAAACAAATCTGCATCATAACAAAAATATACAAACATTTAGAAAAGCGATGAATGTATTCGATGTATCCTGTACCGCACTGGTTCGTTAATTACACCTTTTAATACGTAAGCAAATAACTATTTACCTGTCATTAATAACCACTTTAAATCGTCTTATAGTTCTGTTTTTCCACATGACATTTTATCCGAAGACTTCCTTAATGGTGAATGTTTAATACTTATAATTTATTTTAAAGATACTGTACTATATTCAGTGTATTTAATTTGAAAGAGACTGTACTATTTAATTAATTAGGGCTCGGATCCTTTGTACTGTTTACTGCCGTACTATATATTCTATATTGCAAAGTACTGTTTGCATACGATCCATTCGTCTGCTTCCTGGGTCGTGCTCATTCTTATTGTGTAATTGTGAGTTTGCTTTATTTTGTAATAAAATTATTTTATCACTTATTCAGTACTACACAATAAAATTTTATGTATTTATGCAAAGCTCGTAGAATATGACTGCTACACAAATTTCAGGTGTAGCCTGAGTACACCCGAACCTGAGTATAAAGAGGTAAATAGAGGTTATTTAGTTGGTTTACAATAGTTTACTCTGAATAAACTGGTACATGCTTTAATCATAACTACAACATTGTCTGGTGTGTAAAGAATCGCCGAGCACACTATATTATTACATGCTATTGTTAACCGTTTTTCAGTTTGAATAATTAGTAAGTGTTTTAAAAATGGTAATCCTCCGTTTTTAAGCGTGCAGCAGTAGCGATAGTGAATTAACATATGTGCCAGTGAGTCTGGAACACGCTGAGTGTTTAATACTATACATTGTAATGCAGATTTATCGTACACTTAATTTTGAAGTTCATTATTTATAACAATGCATATCTGAAGATTTGTTTTCATGTGCGGGGTGTTTAATCGTACCTCATTATAAAGAGTAAGGCCGTAGTTAGTGGCCTGAGGCGAAACAGGGTAAAATAACCCAAAGGAACCTGTTCCTTTAAATAGGATGGGGGGTCCTCTTGTTTGAGTCAATGGCGGCTGTCTCGTATGAATTTGTTCCCCTGTATCCCAAAAATCGATAACCATATTAATGTTACTGAGATGTGCCATTGCTATTATGTTTTAAATTTGGATTTAAATTATAGCTGTTATCCTGGAATCGAAATAATTCAGGCCTTTTCTGTTTCATCTTTTCTATGTGAAAGAAAAATGTCTATTATTCATATGATAACATAACAAAGGTTCTACAATGTGCCATAATTCATATTTTACATGTTCGTGTTAATGGGAGAAAAACTTGCTCATTATTAACTTTGGGCGATATTTGAATATAAAAAAATAACCAGCATCTGTATAATTGGTAACATCTGTATATTTTGAGAGATGCTTTGAATTGGTTCAAATGGTGTAATTAAGATGAATTTTCGATGTGACTTGCTTCAAAATGATAACCTATTGGCTAATTAACAGATGGAATAGCGAGCGGTAGGGTTCAAGCAGAAGGCGATATCCTTACTTTTTCGATGATGCCAGGGCGCAACCGTTCAAGAAGCTTGCAAAGCACTGCCCCATCTTTAAGGGACGTCTGCAAAAATCCTTCTGGATCGGAGATGGTCTTTTTCGGTGATTCCAGGACCCCCAGCGTTATAAGCCACGTTACCGTCTGTTCTGCGGAATTCATTGTCACATTAACGATGTGCACCCAGAAAGGGTTAAATATGTTATATGCTGATTTAGTTTATTTCTAATTTAAAATTCCACAAAAGCCAAGCTACATTGAAACGTTATTTTGGTCGTTGGCTGCGTGTAACAGCTCCTCCTTCTCGTAACACCTAGTAAGGATGTACTTTAAAAAAAAAAAAAGCTAACATCTAGTTTCTCCACCGCTGCATTTTGCTTGGCATACTATCAAATGTGTCCGTGACAGAGTTCAACCTGGTTTACCAGAAGACATCTTCCGGCAGATGACATCACATGCATGAGAAACTACACGACCATTTACAACTGTCCAATGGGTTGTATATTTGCATTTATTTGAAATGTTTTGCATGGTTTTGCATTAGGTGAATGTTACGGTTCAAGACTGAAATAAACCAAACATACTGTATGAACGTATATGATGATCATCAGCGATGTTATATTGAAGTGTATGCAGTATTCTGTGTGATAAATGTTTATGCCAAAACGTGTCCTATAACTTTCAGCGTTTCGAATTTACAGACTGTTGCATCTGTTTTACATTTACAGACTTCTATTTATTTATTTACTACACTTTATTTTAGCCACATAGAAAGCACACATTTTCTTGCTTCTGTATAAGTAAAACAGAAACCAAAATAACAGATGGCCCATGTTTATCCTTCTCAAACCTTAATATCTTGGATACCCTAATTAAACATCAGTCTCACACTCCTTCAAACCATTAGCAGGTGTGGTATATACATTGTCTTGTGTGTAGCAAACACACTTCATGAAAAGGTTTATTAGAATGAAAATCTACATTGTGTGCCATACAGTATGCTTCAAGAACAGGACCAGAGTAGGAAAACATTGTATTCTAATATTTCATCCCAGAATTACAAAAAATATTAGTTAAAGAGCCAAGCACTACACTGACTCAGTCACAAAGTGCTTACCCAGAACAAACAAGTTCCATTTTAGCTAAAAAAAAAAAAAACTGAAAATGCGGAAAAGATGTCTCTAAATTACTTTTATTTACATAATTTAAAATATTTTCTCTTTTATAATATCTTCTCTAATTCTGGTACCAAAAAACAAAATTTTGCCTAAAATATAGTAGGTATAAATCCTGAACTGAAATGAATGTATGTAATGTACAGAATATTAGATTTTGACTTAGATACACAGGTGTAATAATGATTTTGTAATACCCATAGTTATAGTTCTCTAAGAATAACTTTGTAACCCAAATAATATTGTTAATGGAAAATTAGCTTCTGCATGAATAAAAATAGTTTGAAACTCATCTTGTGCATTTACGTAAGAGAAAAATTTGTATTTGCTTCCAAATCAAAACACAGCTAGGCATTTCTAGGCAACTGTCATTGTCATTGTGCATTTATTGAAAAACAGAAAGTACAGCTGAGGTGTGTGTGTGTTTTAGATAAGATTCATGAATGATGGTAACAAGCCTCATTTTAAACAAGAGCCCAATATGACGCACAGTGAGTCTTCAGGATTATATAGCACAATCCTCAGTCCATCTGGCGTGTTCTCTACACACTATCTCCTGGCCCATTTTCCTCACAGAATTCAAAGTCCAAAAAATACTTCTGTTTATTTTTACAAAGAAGTCAGTTTGTATATATTCAAGAACCTATCAGATTTATTTGCTTAGATAGTTTCTCTGGGTTGGATCCTCTAACCACCCAGGCCGAAAGTGGTAAAAATCTGACTGATCCTATGTTACTTTCCAAAGGTGAGAGTCTTGGAATAACCAAAATTAATGCTTAAAATACATGTAAAATGTAAGTTAGATCTATACATTTGTAATGGTTAAAGAGAACAATATGTTTTATTGGCTAACAGTCTAGATTTCACAATGACTCTTTGAGTAGCATTTTTACCTCATGCCTCCAGGGTTGTGGGTTCCAGTTTGGCACTTGGTAATGATTTATGTTTTTTAAGAGGAAAATAAATCATACCGCTTAAATTAACATGATTTTTGTGAAAGTAACGATCTTCTATCTTGCTTTTTTCAGTGTATTAGGAATTTAATAATCAGAGATTATATTCTGTATATCCTGTATGGCTGCACAGGTGTATCAGCAGTTGTTTTTTTTTTTTTTTTTTTTTGTCTTGGACAGCCCTGACCAGTCTGACATCATGATATGGTGTTGATTTAATATTCTTTCAGCGTAGCCTGAAGCCAAACAGGGTCAATGTGCATGAGTTGTTTTAGGACACACCTCCACCCATCCCAAGTGAGTTTGAGAGGGAAATTCTGGTTAGCACTGGCATTATATAAATTCTGGCATAATGGTTAGTACTGTTGCTTTGCACCTCCAGGCCTAGGGTTCAAATCCTGCCATGTGTGGAGTTTGTATGTTCTCCCTGTGCTTGGTGGGTTTTTTCTGGGTTCTCCAGTTTCCTGCCACAGTCTAAAAACATGCAGGTTAGGTTGATTGGCGTGTCCCAATTACCCATGGTGTATGTGTGCTCCCTGTGGTGGGTTGATCTCCCATGCCCTATGTGTTCTGGGATGGGCTCCAGGCTTCCCAGTGACCCTTAACAGGATGAAGTGGTATAGAAGATGTCTGAATTCTGATGAGCTGCCAAGGGTCATTATTGGCTTGTACCTCAGGTAGCTGTTTTTCCACAAATCACTGAAATGATGCACACATTCACATTGTGTATGGACACTATTTTCATGCAATATCCACATCTCATATGCAGAAGTGCTTTAAATACTTGAAAATTAAAAAAAAAAACACATTAACAAACGTAATTATGGGCCATCCAACAAATGTTTAGGTATATTGACAACTGGCTCTAAATTTATAATAAAATATACATTTTAGGGGAAGCTGATATTGAGTCAATCATTCAATATATATTCTGTTGGTTTTGCACATTATTTTCATGTTTAGATATCATCTGGTTTGTTTTCAGTCAATCACACACTCAGTCTCCACTTGCTTGTCCAAATTGGGATGGCAGTGGTAGCAGGCTGAGCTGACCAAACTAGACCCCCCTTTCCAACACAATGGTCTCCAGCTACCTCTGGGAGATACAGCTAACAGGGATTTTTACAAAGATATTCAACCTGTCCCTGTCACACTCAGCTGTTCTTTCATCTTGCCTGAAATCTTCCACCATCAGTCCCATCCCTCAAAAGTCTGCCATTGACTGCTTCAATGACTACAGATCCATCACACGAACATCTGTTGTCATGAAGTGCTTTGAGTGACTGGTCTCTCTCCACATCAGAGACTGCCTCCCTCCCTCCCTGGATTCCCACCAGTTTGGGTATATAGCAAATTGATCCACAGAAGATGCAATTGCCATCGCACTACACACAGTGCTGAGCCACTTGGAGTACCAGGGGAGCTACACGAGGATGCTCTTTGTGGACTTCAGCTCAGCTTTTAATACAATCATTCCAGATATACTCAATATTAAACTGTAGAACCAGCAGATCCCTCTCCCCACCAGCAGTTGGATTAAGGACTTTCTGTCAAATCGCCCACAATGCGTCAGACTCAGATCCCACCTCTCCTCCTTCCGCACCCTCAGCACTGGCTCCCCACAAGGGTGTGTGCTGAGACCCCTACTGTATGCCTTATACACCTACGACTGCTCTCCATCACACCCAACAAATACCATCATGAAGTTTGCAGATGACATCACCGTGGTCAGGCTTATCGCAGATGAAGATAAGACTGCATACAGAGATGATGTAAGGAAACTCTCTGACTGGTGCTCAGCAAACAGCCTGACATTAAACATCAGCAAAACCAAAGAAATTATTGTTGACTTCAGGAAGAGCAGGAAAGACCATGCCCCATTTCACTATAAATGCAGAGTGCATGGAGTTATTTTCCACCTTTAAGTTCCTGGGCACCCACATTGCTGCTGACCTCTCATGGAGCACTAACTCCAGGGCCATCAAGAAGAAGGCTCAGCAGCAACTGCACTGGAGAGAAAGCTGCTGCAGGCCTTCTATCTCTCCAGTGTGGAGAGTGTTATCACCTACTGTTTGTGTGTGGTACACTGGCTCAACTAAGACAGACAGGAAGGCCCTGCAGAAAGTGATCTCAACAGCAGAAAAGATCATTGGTTGCCCCCTACCCTCCCTAGATGAATATCCACATCCCAATGCCTAAAAAGGACTAAACTCATAACCACAGATCCCTCACATCCAGCCAGCCATCTGTTTGATCTGTTACCTCCGGGCAGCGTTACAGATCTATCAAATCACACACCACTACATTCACAAACAGTTTCTTTCCCTGGGCCATAAGAACTGCTAACAAACACGGTCACTGATGCCCTCCCCCACCCATACTCACAACACACACACACACACACACACACACACTATTCTTTCCCTGTTCCCCCATGTAGCAGTGCATTATATCCCAGTGCAATAACATAAGATTTGTGCACCTTTTATTCTGTTACTTTACGCTATTTTTATACTTTTATTCTTTTATTTATACTTTTACACTTTCTATTGCTTTTTAAATCCTTACCAACTTCTGCACTCTGTAGATGTGAGCAACCCTAATTTCATTGCACATGTTTGTGTAATGACAACAAAGTGCTATTCTATTCTATTCTATTCTATTCCATTCTATTCTGAGGCACTCCCAAGACAGCCTTGAGACATAATCATCCCAGTGCATTCAATTCAATTCAATTCAATTTATTTTTATATAGCGCCTTTCGCAACAGCATGCCTCAAAGCGCTTTACAGAGA
>JABJVR010047465.1:0-25062 GCA_025773905.1 Chitala chitala | reverse complement strand
ACACACCGCTAACCAATCACACAATGAGGGAACACACCGCTAACCAATTGCACAGTGAGGGAACACACCGCTAACCATCTGCAGCGTTCTCAGCAATGATAATAAAGCTACTTTAAAATGAGAAGGTAAGCACATTTTCTTTGGATTGGGGAGCAACAAGGAAATTATAAAAACACTCTTGATTAAAAAAGTTAAAAATTAAGTTAAATTTAGATAAGGGATTATAAAGATAGAATTTTTTGACAAGATTGCTATGGCAACAGCAAAGCAGATTGATAGTCAAGGGGCAGAGGGCTATGGGAGATGGTGGTGTGTGTATTAATCATAGTGATAGTTTAATATGATGGTTCAAGAGGTTGAATAAAGCAGTTGACTCACAGAAAACAGAAACAGATCGCATCATAGATTCTCAAACCTGCTTTACTGATAGTTGAACTTGAGCAGAAATTATCTTAGTGACTGGTTCTGTATTAATTCAATAATTGAAAAACAAAATCTCAAAAGTGTGACCATGCATCACAATGCCACCATGGTCCCTCTGGGGTCACACAGACAGACCCTAATGCAGGTCATGTACATGAGGGTTTCAGTGAATGGACTGATGAAGATGAGCACGTAGGAACTCCAAACGTGAACAGCTCCAGGAGAGCCCACAAGTCAATGAACAAACAAGGAACCACAGAGAAGATCCACCTTAAATACAAAGCAAAGTGAAAACCACATGGAAGCATTTAATAACAGACACCACTGAGGGACGGCGCCCCTAACAGGACTGTTGGTTAACGACGTGGTAACACTGTGCCTCGTCTACCTTGCACCCGCTACACATGTTATGCTAATGTATTCTAAATGACAAAATAAACAGGATACAAAGCTGTGTTTATGCTTCCTATAGGTATTGAGAGTCATGTAAAATTGTGCTCAGTAGATGGGTTAGTGAGAGTGCAGGATATCAAAGTAAATTCCCCAGAGAGCTGTTGCATTCTGGGAACTCCTTCCATTGCTGTTCGTAATTACTTAATTATGGCAATTATAAAGTCTGGCTGAACTAAATACTTTTCTTTTTTCTAAATAAATGACATCTTAGGTTTTCTGCTTTTTTCACATTAGCAGCAATGAGCTTATGAAATTGCTCTGGGGAAACAGGCTGTCTAATTAACTAATTTCAGTCAAATGAAGGCAAATGAATCAGCTATGACACACGTGCAACACGTGAAGGTCTGGGTTAGGGCTCCTGAAAATAAAAGTCAAAACAGCAGCTGTCCATCCTATTCAACAATGTCTATCAAGACACGACGTGTCATTACAGGCAGATGAACAGTGTGAAGTGCAGACCAGCTCACTCAGCAGGAAGGTCGGGAAGCTTCATCAAAAGGTCACTGCTGAACACAGCGTTCAGTTAGGTACAAACTCTGAGTCCTAAGTGTGCTCTTCTTTTGTGAAGAATGGACAGATTCTGCACGCATGGCTCTTACCTTTTGAGTCCTCTCTGCCATCTTATTAGTAACTACAAAGACCGTTCATCAGTACGGTCACCATGAGAAGAGAAGCATATCACCCATATGTCCTGTCCCACGAGAATTCCAGTTTGTCAAAAGAGAAACTAAGAGACTGGCTAATGTGGTTTTTCTAACACCTGTGGAAAAAACCATTCCAACACTACTCAAAGAGGCTAATTTAGGCAAAAAAGTATTTAAATTCCATTGTGACTCTCAATCTAATTTTAAATAATTGAGCAAACCTTCTGTCAAACCTTTTGTCTTTTTCTGTGTGGCACTGGTTAACCGTTTAAAAAGGACTGCCAGCTATGATTTACAGCAGGATATATAACAACGTGGCACTGTACATATAATCTGTTGAATAATTCAGATTCGCTTTTCCAGCTGTTAGCGAATGTTAATGCACAAATTCATATATTCTGAGTTGTTGTTTCAGAACTGCACTAAACCCCACGATAGCAAACCAAAACTTGCTAAAAAAAAAAAAAAAAAAAACTTTTACTATTCTTTTGCCTGCACCCATCACCACCCTGAGGATAAACACATCTTAGCCCTCTTTTCCCATGTGGGGGGCATCCTCTGTGATATAGTGGGTATATGGAGCCAAACCTGCAAAAAATTGTCCCTCTTCTTCACCTGAGAATAAAAATAATAACAAACAAGGATGCTTGTTAAGGTATGTTCTCAGGAAAGTTTTTCTACTTCATTCTAACACAGAATCTAGTAAGAAACATATGGACAAAATAATGAGTTAACTACTTAATTTCAACATAAACTTGTAGTATAATAAGTATAATGTGTTCCTTACTGGGAACAGTCTGTAATGGCAGGGGCAGAGCACACTATAGGTGTTTTAAATGATGACTGATTATTGTTTTTACAAAACAATTCCATTCTAAGCACAGGGGGATAAGTGTTCTAAAATCACATCAGATAAGTTATTTTAATCAAGTGGTTCCTAAATTTATTGTTGTTTTCTCTTCTGAATAATATTACCCAATTTGTCATTTATAATAAACTCAATTGCCAATTTTATTATCCTCATTCACTGTACTACCTGCTGCCTTGTTAATGCCAGTGGAGTGGAAGCCTCATTAAAGAAAGACATATTTGCTTCCAGTTCTTTCTATGCGCAGAGCTGCCATGTTGTGAGATGGACGATGTTGACTCCTGTGTCTTCAGACTGCAGTTTGTTATGAACGTACGGGAAGCAAACAGGGGCATTTAAATCACACAGCATAATCTCACACTCAGCCTGCAGCTTCATTCAGTTCTCCATCACAATACACACAATTTTAGCACGAGGGGAGCTGAAATGTTCAATTAACCCAGTCACCTCATGTGAAGAAACACAGGTGCCTGTGACAGATGTTGTCAACACCAGAGACATGACATCATAACCTGGGCAGTAAATGCTGCAATGAACTTTTACTGAACACTTTAGTACCTCACACAGTATTTAAACTCTCCTCTAACAACAGATCCCTGTGGTGTTGTTCTGTTGGTTATAGCCAACTCTAAATGGTTTGCTAGCCTGGTGTTATAGTTCCTGCCTCCATCCTGCCAATGAATTCTTGGATTCTCCTCATGTTGTCTTCAACTCAGACAAACCTCCCAGCTTTTTTGACTGCTTGGATTGGTTAATGATGTGTGCTTTGGGTTGTGTTTTTGTTTGACAAACACTTTCGTTCTCTGCACATGAATCCCCTCAGCTCTTCACTGTTTGTGTTACGCACTTGACACATTCCCCCCAGCAAATGAAAGCAAACGAAATCCTGGAGCGTGTTGGTTATGTTCACAATACACCATTTGGACATAACTTCACCAGCAAAACTTTGCTTTCTTGATTACTGATTGAGATGAACATGTAAAAGAGCTGTTTTTATAAGATATTACAGACCAGACTACATGGACTAGGATCAGGACATCACTGCAAATTCAAAACAAACATGATTTGAAATAAATGATTGTACACCGAAAAATGTTTGCCCGAGTGTCTTTATTGGTTCCTACAAGTGTGCTACCAAAAAGAAAAGGAAAATTTGTTTGAGCTAAAGAATAAAAGTTAATGGGAAGAGATAGAAGGCAATGGAGAGGTGAGAGACAACATGCTGAGGGGTGGCATGCAGACAAAAAGGCAGCATCCTGGTGCCTAACGAATCACACGGGAGGACGAGGTTAAGAACTGAGGTGCACGACTGCAGGCGTTAGTCTGAAAGCTGCCTCGCAGCACTCCAGAGAGACCAAATAGGAAGTCCTCACGTCTCTGAGCTCCAACAGCCCTGTGCTGTGTGTCACAAAAGACCTCGCTTTACCACAGTCAAGGACAAAGTCAGTGCTGCCTTTCAACTGTAAACGATTCTTTGATAGACAAACACCAGGTGAAGCGTGAGCTGGTTTTTGCCATCTTGGGTAAATGAATGCTGTATTTTGGAGCCCTGCCAGGCTTTAATTCTGTGTTTTGTTGCAGCACAAAGGAATGCAGCCTAGGTGCTGTACACATGTGTGGGAAGAAGTGGACAACATGCATTTTACTGCAACCTTAAAGCATGTGAAAATTAAAAACATTCACTAACACTTGGACAATAAACTTTGCACAAAAGATACAGAGCCTATGAAGGCACACCTGGGATAGGGGACCAAGCCATTGCTGTGCATATGCCCACACATTGGGGCAATTTACAATCCACCTGAACAACAGCTAAAACAAGATCATGTAGAACACATCTCCACACACCTAAGGCAAACTATGCAACCCTTGCCTCACACACCCACACAGTGATGAAGGCTCCATTCATCCTATTGATATTGGTAGCATGAAGTAAGAGTGCTATTTGCAAAGCCACTCTAACAACTGGGTGTATGCATTTTATTTCAATACTAGCAGATCGGGAAAGAGGATTAAAACTAAGAATTATTTATACCAAAGAGGGTGACGAAAGGGAAAATAAATTTATTTGTATTAAATTGAGGATAAACAGAAGTAGCATACAACACAGGGCTGTGAAAATCCATTCACAGAACACAGTTTATTAAAGCTGATACTGACAGTCCAAAACACAATATAGAAATCTGAGTCTTCAAACTAATCCAGGAAAAGATAACTAGGAAAGTTTAACCATGGTAAAGATGAGAATGGGAGAGAGCAAGAGTGTGAAGTAGGGAAGGACACAGGTACATGGAAAAGGATACTTATGTAGAAACCAGAGCACAGAAGGAGCTATACCTCTCAGCTATTTGCTTGAGGTGGAAGGTTTAGATGCTGCAGGCAGCTTGATTGAATGCATGACAACAGATGTTTGTAAAGATGTGACGATCTGATTAGGGTGTGTCTGGAGCTTGATGTTGAGGCCATACAGTAGGTTATTGTTTTCTTGTTTTAGTTAAATGTTAGTTTTATAAGTATAAAATATTAGGTGTATATGCATATGCTGTATACAGTAAGCAGGTCATGTGGCTCTGCTTTATTATTAACTAATGAATTTGCCCTTTTTATGAATGTTCATAAACTCAAATTTGGAGTGATATTTAGTTAAAATTTTTTATTGTAAGTAAGCCATGTAAAACACTTGATTAAGAACTATAACACAGTTTAAAGGGGGTTTACTCTTTAGAGATTTTTATAGTTATTGCTGGGTTCCAGGCTATTGTGTTTTATGTTGCTGATAAAGGAAAATATATGGCTAAAATTTGCTATGGTAACATTTGATAGTTCATTTAGTCTTCTTTTTAACAAACCAAGATATAAAGTGATGACAGACGTACAGTCACCTCATGTGTTAGTCAATCAAAGATGGGGAATGTTTGTCATAAACGTAAAGGAAAAAAGGGGCTTCCCAACCAGCTGCCCACTGAGAACATTAACACAGCACACATATTCCTCAGGCAGGACAGTGGTAAATGTCAGATAATGTCGCCTTTAATTTAATTTCAGAATGCACTCTCTCTCTCTCTCTCTCTCTCTCTCTCTCTCTCTCTCTCTCTCACACACACACACACACACACACACACACACACACACACACACAAACAAAAAAATAAAGTAATAATAAAATGTACAATTCCAATTCAGATTGTAGCTCAAACTACAATCTTGCTAAACAAAAGAAGCCAATTAAGTGGTTCTGGAAAATTTATATTGAATTAACATCTGACAAAAAGTTCCCTAAGCATAGATCACAGCCTCAAACAGAATGTGACATGTTTGAGCAAAGTGTGAAATTATAATCTGACTTGAGGTGGAAGTATGTGTTGTAGGCAATCTCTCTTTCCTGTGAGGTGATATTTCACTTGTCAACATACTAAAAATTTCATTTAGATATGGTCAATTTTCAGAGCACTGGCATACACCTTATACAGACATTAATGTAACATAAACATTTAATGTAATACATAAACATTTAATTTCGTTTTTTTCTTTGAGATTATGCTTGACTGTTGAAGATCTACTAATGCGTGAAAAGCAGTGACACGTTGGGTGACACAGATATTTTTAATTGATTACATTCTGTCCTGTGTGCATTTACTCAGGAGCCCATGACTTTGCACATGCAGGTTTTGTTTAAAAAACATGAACACATGCTAATAATGAGAATGGCTAATTTACAGCCACACCACGCTTTGCCCTGGCTTCTTCAGTCTGGTCCTGCCATGTTTCAGTGTGATTCTGAGCTGCTGCGTGTGCATTGCTGTGTGTTCCTCCTCAACATTCCTGCCACCTTCACTCCGTTTCTGTGGACCTGCCCTACCTGTCCCCAGCTCCCCCCCCCTTTTTTTTGCCATTTTGTCTTTGTCTTGGCTGACTTTTTCCCAAACAGACTGGATTATTGGCCTGTGACCAGACTTTGCTTTTGCTCTGTGGATCTTGTTTTGTCATTTAAGAGCACACCACCTTAGATTTTGATCTTTACCTGCGAGAATTCATTACACATTTACTAAGAGACAAACACAAATCACAGTAAATTCGTTGCATTTTGGACATCTTAATTGGCTGCCTTTGCAGCAGTACTGAGCATTGCTATAGTACAGTATAGTGTGGCCATATGTTATATGCATTGAAGTAACAGAGACAACATCTGTCAGACTAGAAAACGTTGTTAGCCCAAGCAAAATCAGATGTGTGTGATGTCCATGCGTACTGTAGTTTCTTGAAAATATTTGCTCATAAAAAAGTTTTCTTTGTACCACAAGACACACTCTCCTGAGACTTGTAAAAGAAAGATGTTATAAAAAAAAACAAAGTCAATTCAATATGCTTTATGTTCTGTTTATTTATGTATCAAGGTGTTTTCCTAAATGATCTTATTGGTTCTTTTTGGAGTTATGCCACACTCCTATTGGCTGATGCAGATAGTGCTCATCTTCCATAAGCATCCTTCTATTTAAAATGTTTTCATGGTAGCAGACATTCACAATGTTTGTATTACAACTCAGGGCTCCATCTGAGTTTGAGTCATGACTCACGCATTTTTTTTCACTTTCATAAATTATTCTGTCTGTTTCTTCTGCTGACAGGTAATGAAACAAGTGAAGCAGAGGCCCATGTCGCACATTTTTATGTTTCATTGTGATGTTTCACCCATTTATAATGCCTTAAAAAAGCAAAGGTTTAAGTAAAATAAAACACGGAAAAAGAACATGATACCATATTCAACACACAGAGATGTACGAGCCTTCACACATAGGCACAGGCCCAGTCACACACTCTAACAGCGGTCCACGCACACACAGCGACACAGATCCACACGATCACGCACAGATGCTTGCACATTAGGGTCAGTATGATATATTGCTCTGCCCAGCTCAGGCTGTCTGAGGAGGAACACTGCTCCCCATGGCCTCCCCAGGCAGTTACATGAAAGCACATTTCTTTGTGGGCTCGGCAATCACTGTGAGGCTGTCGATGATAATTGTTATATTGCACAGAAGCAGAGGTTCTAAAATAGAACTGAATGGAAGGCACACTTAATGAACAACTATCACCTATGTCAAACAAATACCACACTACACCTTGGGGTGGTGGGGGGGTAACATTGAGGTCAGTACAGCCAATACAGGCACCATTGTTAATTGTTATCTATGCCACTTTCTCCCTTCCTGGAAGTAACTGCTGAATAAAATTGCAGTAATAAAGCACGATTGACACAGCCCTCTAGGTGAACTCTACTGAAACGTCAGCCTTTCCTGAGCTGTGTGATGCCAAATGTACTGCATCTGGGCTCTAATAGAAACTCTGCAGTGTGGGGTGTTCTAATTCTTCATTGTCATCCTGCTAGTCTTCATCACAGCTTAGTCACAACAAGGGCTGTGATCTTCCAAACTCGAACAAGGAACAAAAATCAAATGTGAACCTGAGTGTATATGGTACATGTGTGTGGGGTGAACCTGAGTGTGTATATAGTGCACGTGTGTGTGTTAATGTGTGTGTGTGTGTGTGTGTGTGAGTCTCTGTATGTATGTGTGTGCTTGCATACGTATGTGTGTGCATGCGCGCGCGCGTGTGTGTTACAGACCAGCACTAAGTGGCTCCAGTGGGACGTACAGGATGGATGTTCCTCTGTGCGCTGACAGTCGCACTTTTCCCAAACCCACTTTCTCACTAACAGTTCTGGCCCTTGTTCATCCTCCTCATCCTCCTACATACCTGCTCTGCTCCTCCAGCTTCCATCCTTCTGTCAGCCCCATGTAAGCCACACCTCCTCCTCTTCAGTCATCAGGGTTCTGCATCAGAATTTTTCATCATGGTTGTATATTGCATAAATTGTGCTATTTAGATATATGTGCTTAAGAGGTATAAGTGCAGTGTTTAAAAAAATAATTTTGACAAAATTTCCAGTTTCTCTGTGTAATCAGAAATCAAACTGGACTGTACTTTAAATTGCCAGTTTGCTAGGTATACCCCAAATCTTCACACAAGTTGTATATTCCAGTAAGTCATACGTCATGTGACTGCAGTATGTGTCATAGATCAGGCAGACCAGCTTTTCTGGTACCACTTAGTGTTCAACTCAACAATGGGACTGGCAAAAAAGTGACTTTAGTGACTTTGAATGTAGCATGGTAATTGGTGTTTACTTCTAACATCTCTGAAACGACTGTAATCCTGGGCATCTCAAACATGTCTGTTTGAAGCTTGTACTGAGAATGATTCAAAATAAAAAAAAAAAATTATTATAGTGGAAAAAGGTCTAGATCAGAGAAATCTGTGTGTTTTGCATGAAGCTGATAGAAGGGTCAGACTTCAACGCAGGTAGCACGAGTCCATGAAGAATCGCGTTGTGTCGAGGTGAGAAATGTTTTACTGGCCACTTTAAGGTGTCTGATACTCACTGAAAACACGTTTGAAGGGCAGAGCATATCTGAACATCTTTGACGACCCTGTTAATCCGTTCATGGACACAGTTTATTCACACACGATGCACATTCCCGGCATGGCAATGCACCGGGTCACAGGACACATATTGTCACTGAATGGCTGCAGGAACATGAGAACAACTTTTCATGTTTTAAGACACCTGCGCTGACACTGTATCTCAGCCCTGTCTAGCATCTTCAATATGAAGTGAAAAGGGCTGTTCATAGAACACCTGTGTAGCTCTCCAGTCTGCATCTCCTGCACAGCATGACCATGTCAGCGTGACGCTTCTGTACAGTGAGATCAGGTGTAATATCCCTGTATATGACCTCCAGCATTTTGCAGAATCAATGTTCAGATGAAGTCTAGCTGCTCTGAAGGCCAAAGCTGAGAAGGATGTTTACAGACAGACGTAACTCATAAGCTGCCCACTGAGTGCAGTCTGTACCAAGTCCTTTCTTTCATAGTTGTAATGTGAAAACATTGGTTACCTTTTAACAACACATACCTACAAGACAGCATATTTGAAACAGTATATTTAATATTCCTGTCAGGTTTAACAAGCACATATTGATGTTTTGAAGTATGATTTCCAGAAAGTATTAGTCTCTGATATGCAGCTTATATACAAACAACAATAGCATAAATCCTGTTTATTGCTCAATGTGGACAAGCGTTTCTGAGTAACACCACTTCAACTGTCAGCCCAAAGGTTCGGCCTGACATACACCCTCCTACGTCTTTACCGGGTGAAAAACGTTTAATTTTTCACTCTGCTAATGGCCATTAAATAGATTTTCTATATTTTATGTATTTTAGCATTGGCCAGTCAGAACTTTTTTTTTTATATTAACGTATAAATTTGTATTTGTAGCATTCTTGTTATGCACTTAGATTATTCTTCAGTAGAGATTTGGTATAGAAAAAAATGTGAATTTGCATGCACTGAAATATGTGTTCCATCTTGTCACAGATGAGAGAACACAGTTCTGAAACGAAAGCGTGCAGGGTGTCAGGCTTCACAATTTATTCAGAAAAATATACAGAGCGCAACACATGATCATATAAGAAGTATATATTAAAAAATAAAAAACCCCTAAGAACATTTTCGCTTTGCTCTTTACTGAGTGTAGGAGGTGGCTATAGGAACTTTAAACCAAAATGGAAGGAAGGAAGGAAGGACACCGCTTATCCTAATCGCAAAGGAAACATCTCCAGCGTTGCCACACAGCGTCTGATGGGAAGATAGAGCCAGGGTGAGAGCCTCGTTCGATGAAGCTGCCGCAGACAGACCTGAGGTCTGAGATCAAAGCCACATCTCCAGCATGAAGGTACAATAACTCAACAGCACACATGGCTTGTTTCACCTGTTAAGCAGGCAAAAGAAAATAGTTTCCCAGGGCACACCGCTCCAACCAGAATTTATGAATTATACATGGCATACCTGCCTTCTCTTCTCAGCAGCTTTCACGTCTCATTCAGGCCACACCGGTGGCTCACTGTGGAGTTTGCAGCAATCTTGTGGGCGCAGTTCATCACCAGCACAGACAGAGTGAAGGGTGAGCGTGTCTGCAAATGCTACTAAAGTGTCTCCATGGACACCACTGGAATAAATCGGAACCGTAGTGCACCTACTGTACATGAAAGTATTTAAAATGGCTACTGTGAAGACACAGCTGGACTGGGTCAGATAATCCCAGCAAGGCCATTGCTGTATCACAGCCGTCACACACACACACACACGCGGAAACACGAGCTGTGGTAATTTATATCACCATTTCCAGCAAATAAAGATATCCTCAAGAAACAGTAATAATTCTGTTTCTGTGTGTAAACGTGTTGTGAACATCAGCTGATGTAAATTGAAGATTAAGTTGAAATAAACATTTTATTTGTAACTGTTTTTACTTTACATAAATACTGTGTGTTATCTACTTCCAGAAGTGCTACATCATCTCCTCATTTAGCAGGTAACTTGGTTAGTGATTGTTTGTGATAACAGTAATAAAAAATAAATTTTCCAATGAACGAGTGCATTTATGACCAAATTTTGCTACAGTTAGAAAGATGTTTGAAGTAGATTGTAAAAAAATGTAAAAAAAAAATTATGAAGGATAAATCATTAAAAATGCATGGAAGGATGAAATCAAGTCGCAAGCACAGTTGTAATCATGCCAACAGACTACCATTTTAAATTACCAACCAATACAACCTGGTTGTTGTAAAATACTTGGTCAGTAAACAGGGAGTATTTTGCTGAAAATAAATTTTAAATTTAGTCAACTGCACCAAACCAAGGTGGCGTAGTAGAAAGCAGGTTTACTGGCTTAACTATGCTACTTTTCAGGTGCTATATCATCATTTAGTTTCATTAGTCCATTCCACTTAGCGACCACTCCCCTCATACTGCATGCAGAACAAACAACAACAAAAAGAACAAAAAAATTGTAATGCTGTAGTCATTTGTGAATTTATGTATATATTGCATTACATTTATTTGTGGATTTTCTTGTATGCACTTAGGGCTTTGTGCATCTTGTAAATTTTACATTTACTCTATATTTGTGAAATGTTTCGTACTGTTTTAGCTTCATACACTGGCTGTCGTTATCATATGGTAAAGATATCACATCATTCATATTAACTCCATGCATTAATTTTTTAGATGCCCCTACATTGTCCCTCTCTTTATTTACAGGGTAGAATGGTTGTTTTCTTGTGGGTGACAGAGGTCAATGACATTAGTAATACCTGATTAGCCCCTATCCTGACTCACAGAGCAGGGCACAACATGTTTAATGTTGCCCTAAGCAAAACTAGGGTCAGGAAAGAAACTACCTTTTGGGTCATCAAATCAGTGTTTGCCTGTTTGTGTGGCTCACGGGTGTCAACCGATCAGGTACGCTAAACAACAGCGGCACGTGTGGTACTCCGCAACATAATAACTATACAAGAACAGGAACTGCCCTGCTCACCTGCCACCAGCCCCTGATGTTGTAGACCCAATCTCTGTAGACCCCCCCCCCCCACTGGCAGGGCCGTAAGAGATGCAAAAGCACATCTGTTTTTTCATGCACAACCAAAATAAAACAGTCAACAATGTTGACAATTAATGAATATTTATTCTTCAATCCTGCTTAGGAGTGAAAAGAAAGTTACAGATAATACTGTTCCAAAATACAACTGATGGACTATTGGTTTTTCTATTCAAAATTATTGATATCCAAATTTTTTCTCCTATACTTTCTACTTTCATCTTACAGAGTTGATAACAATTGTCATAGTACCCTTTCACACTGATTGTGAAAGTCAGGATTATCAAACTGGTACTATCAAATTTTCTCTAGGCATCACAAACTCACATCATAGTGCACTCATCAGTCGATACAATTTTCAGATCCCTGTTTACAAATGTAAATATGGTCTCACAGCTTTGTCACAAACTCAGACCACACTGGTGTTATTGTACTCACACCCTCATGATCCAGATGAAGTTTCAGAGAATATGTGATTCAGTTTATACTTATATAGCGCCTTTCACAAGCAGTCTCAAAACACTTTACAGGAAGAAATTACAGCTATTAACAGCAGGTGGATGACTGAAGTTAAAGTTAAAGCCAGACAACAATGGAGGAGAAGATCCAAAAACTCCCTGGTGTGGAGGAAAAAAACCTCTGAGGGTCCAAGGTTGACTGGCTGCCCAGCCCTTCTTGGGCATAATTACTAATATCACCTGTTACCCATTATATCCTTACCACTCTATTCAAGTCATCATCATCATACAGTGAGGCTGTGTGCTTTTGATTTGGTTTGGATTATTATTAGATTTATGGACCTTTGCCTGTGACCTGATGAACATTTTGGATGACAAAGAAAAAAAGAACATTTTGTCTACAAGTAATCCTAACAGTTATAAAGAAAATTAAACACAAGGGATTTTGTACGCATTTGCTGACTAAGTTGCATACTTACTAGTATTTTATTTTCTCTAGATGGTCCACTGCTTTGATTTCAACTACACTGCAAAAATGCTCAGGACTAAAGTTGGATACCAGGTGGGCAGGTACTTTCTAGGGGACCAAGATTAACCAACCTTACTGTGTTCTCATAAATGAGCACTAGTTGTGCTACTTATAAAAATCTCTGTGTTGGTTGTCGATTACTGCAAATTGATTAAATACATTATATATTGAGGAAGTACAGTTGTGGCCAAAAAATGTGCTCTTTTCACTTGTTTCTTAGAAACAAACAATAAAGGACATGTCTTACTTGCTATTTAGGACCACCTTGACTTTTGGTCATCTTTGCAGTAGTTGTTTTATTTATTGAAACGCAGCAGTTGTTCCTCTAACATTGACTACTGATCAAGTTTTTATGCCGATTATTTTAACGAATAAAAAAATATGCCTTATATTGACAGATTACTTATAAAAACGTAAACCTAAAGTGAAACTGTTTTTAGAATGTTTGGACAAAATAAACATGCTAACAAAAAAAAATCTTTACCACTTAAGTTTGTTGAGGAATTTAATGGATACATTTTTTTCTGCCACAACACCTAACGATTTCTGTATATTCATAATTTTAATATTGCCAAAAACAATTCTGTTCATTCTGTTAACTTTTATTGGCATGTAATGGGTCAGGGTACTTGATGAGGAGCTTAACTATCAGCAGTAGGCTTTTCTTTTAGTATCCTATAGAGGGCAGCACCTGTTCTTTTGTCAGAAAGTCAGTCATCTTCTAAGATGCGTATCCTGGTCGGGGTGAAACCTGGAGCCCATCCCAGAACACACAGGGCACAGGGCAGGGGACCAACCCACCACAGGGCACATACAAAACGGGCAACTTGGAGACACCAATCAACCTAACCTGCATGTCTTTGGACTGTAGGAGGAAACCGGAGAACCCAGAGAAAACCCACCACGCACAGGGAGAACAAGCAAACTCCAGACAGACAGACAGACAGACAGACCCAAAAGGGGAATTGAACCCCAGGCCTGGAGGTGCAAGGCAATAGTGCTAACCACCATGCCACCCCTGTGCTTATGTGTTCGATGCAATAGTGATCTTTTTAAATCTGTAGGTTGAGACTTTTTTCCATGACTAAGTTGCTTACAAAGGGTGTCAAAGTTATGTACTAATTTAGCATGAAGTTGTGTACTAACTACAGGATTGTCTCAAGAAAATATGGTAATTTGTGTTGGATGCAATTCACCAAAGGAGACTGAATCAATACCATGAACAATAAGGATAATAAGGCCCTCTCAAAACTAATGGTTTGCATTAATTTAATTTATCTAAGTGTCTTCACATGAAGTTGTTGAAAAGTCCATTTCATTGTGGTGTGCTTGTTAATTTTCCTGCAGTTTGTAAGGAGTTCATCCTAATCAAGTTGAAGTCAAGTGAGCTCAAGACTGCAATTACACCAAAAAATCAGGATGTACTTGAACAAAGGAGTTTATGGTATAAAAAAGCAAGTGGAATGTGGAGTGGATTGACAAGATTATTACAGTTTTTGTAGGTGCATTTAAAATAAGCATAATAATTTGAGAACTATATAATCAAAAACTTTATCATGGCAATCAGATGAATCATTCAGAAAAGTTATTAAACCAAATATGTTATGGAAAGCACTTTGAACACTAGCACAAGGATGGCCCCTCAGTCCTAAAGTTTTCAGCAGTCTGTTATAAAGACCTGAACATGTCAGAACTTGGCTGTTCCAATTTTCGGTTGCCAGAGTGTTACAAGTAGAGGTGATTGATCATGCAAATGTTGCAAATGTTTTGACTAGTACCTCTGCAACAAATTACTCCTACAATGTTATTACTCCTACAATGTTGCAAATTCAATTCAATTCAATTCAGTTCAATTTTTTTTATATAGCACCTTTTACAACAACGTGCCTCAAAGTGCTTTACAGAGGAAATTGCAGATGTTAGAGAATACCAGCAACAGGAATACAAAAAAATGAAGCCAGATAATAACAGAGTAGAGGAAACAAAAACATCACAGTGTGGGGGGAAAAAACCTCTGGGGCCCAAGGTTGACTGGCTGCCCAGCCCCTCCTGGGCATGCTAACATTACAGAATAAACAGGTACTTATTGAGAGTATGGATGTGAATAGCACCATATAGTCCTCCTTTGCTCCAGGTGTTGTAGTAACTCTCAAAAGGCTCATGGTGTCCGTTGGGCAAAGCTTTGTCCAAGGGGGTATACTTGGAGTCACCAGCTCTAACAAGGCATCCCGCTCAGATGGTGCCCAGGCAGGCACCGGGTACACACATGCAGAAAGAAAGATTTAAGGCCTTTCAGTGCCTTATATGTTAACAAGAGAATTTTGAAATCAGTTCTGTACTTAACAGGGAGCCAGTGGAGTGTGGATAGTATTGGACTTATATGGTCGTACTTTCTGCTTCTATTGAGAATTCTAGCTGATGTGTTTTGGATGCACTGCAAAGTGTTTAATGCGTGGTTTGTACTTCCAAAAGTAACATAATACAGTTGTCTGACTGTGTATAGACAAAAGCATGCACAATTTTCTCAGTATCTTCTGCAGTAAGAAAACGATGCAGCCTTGCAATATTTCTCAGCTGCAGAAAGCACACCTGTGAAACTGCATTAACATGAGAACCAAAGGAAACTTTTGAGTCTATAATGACTCCTAAATTGTGCACTGACTTGCTAATATAGAAACAGAGGTCAGCAGCACTGAGGGCTGAACTGTAAGGGCTCCTAACATTACCCCCGACGAACAAGATCTCTGTTTTATCTGTGTTTAGGGATAAGCAGTTTATGCTCATACCATGTCTTTGAGACATTTAACTAAGCTGTTAGCTAATGCATTGTCATGAGTATCATCAGCGTAAGTATAATAGTTGATATTATACTGACATATAATGTTACTTAAAGGTAGCTTGTAGATGGAGAAAGGTACCGGGCCTAGTACAGATCCCTGTGGTACTCCATATCTAAGTGGAGACATGGATGAGAATGGCTGTCATTCAACATTTGAATGTAATAGTAAGGGTTTGTGAGATAAGAATTAAACCACCTAAGATTTGTCCTACGAAGGCCCAGAAAAGCTCAAAAAGCCAGTTTATCAGGATAGAATGATCAACTGTATCAGATACAGCACTAAGATCTAATAGAATGAGAGCTGTCATGTTCCCTGCACAAGATGAAATCATATGATTTACAAGAAGTACTGTGTGCTTGTCGGAATCCAGACTGAATTTATCCAATAAACTGTTAGTTTCTAAGTGAACTTGCAGCTGCATTGCAACTATTTTTTTCCAGAATGTTGGACAGAAAAGGGTCTACAGGTCTGTAATTACTAATTACTTCTGGATCCAGATTAGGTTTTTTTAAGCAGTGGCGTAACAACTGCAACTTTAAATGGGTTGGGAACAGCACTTAAAGCCAGAAAAGTGTTCATAAGGTTCATTGAAGGTCCTGCTAAAATATCTATTTGTAACGTTTCCAGAACTTAGGCACAGAGGCAAGGGTTGAGTGTAGTGTGCAAAGGGACTTTAATACAAGGGGGTCAGGAACAGGTACATCAAGGAACAAGGATAACAATGTTTAACAGGGCCAAAATCCACAATAACAAAGAACATTACTTTAACAACTGGCAAAGGGCTTGGAGTACAGAGGGCAATATATATAGGACACAACAGGTACAAACACAGGCAGGAATTAACTAGGGAAATACACAGGGCTGGCAACATATAACGAAGGCTAAGTACGTAGGTGACACACATGAGGAATGGCGATATCTAGTGGACACACGAGGTATGACAAGCGGGACGTGACACTATTGAATTTTTAACCCCCCGTTACTCGGGTGTCGTAAACTTTCACAAGTGCGCGGGTGGGATGTAGTGCACCCCACTACACTTTATGAAGAAATGATAATTAAAAATATTTTCAAATGAAATTTATTTAATCTTTATGAGCCCTCATGCTTTCGAGGTTGTGTCTTCCACCATTTGGACGGTTTGTTTTTTCCCTACATAGCAGTTGTGCTGCATCTGCTCCGTTTCACCATCATTGTCATCATCAGCATCTTCAGTTGATTCTGTATCATGTTCGCTGTCACTGATGTTCTGGTTCAGAGTCTGATTGTGACTCTAGTTCTATACACTATAAACAGAACCCAGCAACAAAAACTTACTATAAAAATCGCAATTGCCAAAGCTCACCAAATACTCTGCGGGATTACTCAGGTGGGGGGCTAATTACCCTGGGCTAAATACCCAGGTCACTGAAATTTGCTGTTATCGGCTCAACGATCCACCTCCGACTGAGGAGTCATACATGCATGTGCTCAAGGCATCAAACTTCACAGCTGCTCCACCGATGAGAAAGTAGCATAAATTGATCAACTGGGGTGTACAACACCTCACCCGAGTTGCGTTGGAATGGGGTCTAGCAGACAGGTGGTGGATTTAGTATTAGTTATTAAGTTTTTAAGGTCTAAGACATTAAATGGTATTGCAAGAATCCTGTTCAGTCCAACTTCTACTTAAAAGCCCTCACATTAAACTGCAAAGGCACTTCATTGAAGATTATATGTAATATAATAACTATGTTCAGTTAAAAAAGTGGATCACCCATAAAATTAAGTGCTACATACAACACAATTTACCACTGGTAACTGGCCCTGAAATGATAAAATAATTAAGGCATGTTGGTTGTGTTGCAGTAAGATTGCAGATGAGTTAAAGCGGTGATTCATCACTGTAGCAGCCTTGTGCTGGCACTGCTAAACTATAATTTAAAGAAGTCAGTCTAGGCCACAGACCGCTAACAAGCTTTATCTGTGGTCTTTACCACACAAAGGAGAAATGGCTTAGAGGAATCAGCAGGAGTTACTTTAATGTCATTTACTGTACACTGTGTTGGGGTCTGTGCCCTGTGATGGGTTGGCACCATGTACAGGATGCATCCTGCCCTGTGCCTTAGACTGCCTAGCACAGGCTCCAGGCCAGAGCTTGGATGCATGGATGGATGGATGGATTACATACTGTATTGTATATCCACAAATAAACTTGTAAGATGGCTGCAAATTTCTTATAATTAAAAAATTTTAATTAAGAAAATTAAGAAATTAGATATTAAAATTATAGTATCAAACAATTCAAGATAACGGATGTTTTAATACTGGGAGGCAAAATTATAAAGAATTATACAGCATGTTAAATAATAATAAAGTGAGCATTCACTTCAATGAAATGGAGTCACACTATTCAAAAGCATGTGGTGTGCATTTGCGAATGGAATCTTGGAAATCAGTTTCTCATGAATGGAAAACCCCTTAAAGTGGAGATTAGGTGAGTCTACTTGCTCTGTAAGAAACTGTCACAGCTGCATTTACTTTGTTTTTGCATGTGAATTTGCAATTTTTTCCCCTAATTCACCAAATCCCACTGAAGTTTCATAATATGAGCTGTCTCACACAAACTTCAAAAGCCTTCTATTGATACTAGTAGTGGCACAGTGGCGTGGTGGTTAGCACTGTTGCCTCCAGGCCTGGAGTTTGATTCCCACCCTAAGTCTGTGTGCGTGCAGTTTGCATGTTCTCCCTGTGCTTGATGGTTTTTCTCCAGGTTCTCTGGTTTCCTCCCACAGTCAAAAGAACCTGTGGGTTAGGTTGATTGGTATATCCAAATTTCCCCTAGTGTGTGTGTGTGTGTGTGTGTGTGTGTGTGTGTGCGCCCTGCGGTGCGTTAGCACCCTGCCCTGTGCCCTATGTGTTCTGGTATGGGCTCCAGGTTTCCACGTAACCCTTAACAGGATGAAGTGGTATAGAAGATGATTGACTGACTTAACTAGTAAATTTCCATGAGAATCTCTGGACTGTATCATGGGTTCTTAAAGTACATCTGTTTAAAACATCTAATCAGGATTTTTTGTAAATCTAAGCATCTGCAAAATCAATTTCTAAAGGCTACCTGAACAGTCAATATCTAGATCTAGATACTAAGTACTTGTTCTGTCTTGTAGTTACTTTACAAACAGAAAGGAGAAAGATAAAAAGTAGTCTGAAACGCTGAATAGAGATTGTGACAAAACATTTTTGAATGTTAGCCACAGAAGCTGTGCTGGTCTCTCACAAGGAAGTATAACAGGCTTTCTTAATATACAGAGCAAACCCCCTGGCTCGCTGTGGCAGGAAACACATATTCACTTTAAATAGCACCTCATTTGAGCTGCTTGCACCCTCGGTCTCTCTCTTTCAGTTATTATCCATAGCTTGAGACCATGTGAGCAGTGCAAAGTCACCTATAAAGGGCAGGGACGTCTCATAGGACCATAGTCTTGTCGTAGTGATTCTCCTGCGTGAACAGGTTTTTGTGAGCCTTCAAGCAGAGAGATTAGAAAGACCCCATGACACAGAAAAATTGTGACTCCCGAAGACATATTTGGTGCAGACCCTGGATTGGAGTATTTGCAGCACCAGCACACACCTCTATGACACTCGGCTTGTGAACTTTTCAAAGTCGACGTATAAGGGTTTACTGTGATGCCACAAGGCAAGTAGAAAAGGAAATGTTTTTTTTTTTTCCTTTAAACATAATTTATCACTCTGGGAACATCAGTGTATATCGATTTTCATTTTCCACTTTCTATAGAGACTCGCAGAGCAAATCGAATTTTAAAATGTATGTAAATGCATAAAGGAAATTGCGAAAACAGTTGTGTGGCTAATGGTTGATTATGCTGTTTGATGGGGGTGGATAGTGTGTCCTTGGCCCCACATCATTCACAACGCCCAGTCATCCAGCACCTTTTGTAGAGCAGCTCAGTCATCACTGTCACAGATGCAGCATGAAAAGGCGCCTTGTAGGAAGCGGTCGCAGCCATTGGCTCTTATTTCTCCTTTACTTCCTAAGACCCATCATTCTGCACACGATCTCTTTTTTCTTCATGCAGTAACGTACACCATGGCTGGAGGTTCAACTGGAGTTCAGCTCTGTGCTTACTTGCCATCCTAAAACAACCCAGTTGCAATATATCCATCCATCCATCCATTATCTTAACCGCTTAGTCCTGGTGAGGGTTGCAGGGAAGCCTGGAGCCCATCCCAGAGCACAGGGCAGGGGACACCCAGGGCAGGGCACCAACCCACCACAGGGCATGCACACACACCTAACCTGCATCTCTTTGGACTGTGGGAGGAAACCGGAGAATCCGGAGAAAACCCACCAAGCACAGGGAGAACTCCATGCAAACTCCACACACACAGACCCAAGGCAAGAATTTAACCCCAGGCCTGGAGGTGCACGGCGACAGTGCTAACCACCACGCCACCATGCCGCCACCAGTTGCAATATAACTCTTTATTATTATTTGATGATAAAAATGCAACAAGTACACCTAAAAACCCATAGAGACAGAGTTAATTTTTCATATAAGATGCATCCGAGTGCTCCTCTGGCTTCACAGTATCATCCCCAGGTTTCACGTTGGCGCCGCCCTCCTGGCCTCTTCATGTACTGTATTGCACACTCGCTGGAGTGCCGCTCTTCTAATTAAACAAATATAATCACTGGAATGTTGCAAATTAAGTGTGCTATTTAAAAAAATAATACAAAATACAAAAATGTCACACCTGAGATTAATCAGCAGATGACTGACTAGTCTAGCCTCTACTCAGAGATTACATGTGTGCCAGGAAATTACATCAAGTAGTATGATTTTTTTTATATATAACTGTTTTTTGTATTATTTTTCAAAATAGCACACTTAATTTACAACATTCCAGTGATTATATTTGTTTAATTATTTCATGCTGTATGCAATTCAGACAGATTACAAGCTTTAAATGATATGAACCCTACATGTTGGACATGCCTGTGCTGAAAGTCTGAACATGGGTTGTGAAGTGTGTTCTTGTTCTCGTTAGCACTCACACCTCCAGGCCTGGGGTTCGAGTCCCGCCTTGGGTCTGTGTGTGTGGAGTTTGCATGTTCTCCCTGTGCTTGGTGGGTTTTCTCTGAGTGCTCCGGTTTCCTCCCACAGTCCAAAGACATGCAGGTTAGGTTGATTGGTGTGTCCAAATTGCCCATAGTGCTCTGTGTTCTGGGATGAGCTCCAGGCTTCCCCACGACTCTCACCAGGAATAAGCTGTATAGAAGATGACTTTTTTTATTTCCTAATAAAAATGTAATACTGTAATCCTTAACAAAGTCACTGTAATCAAATGTATTTTCAAATGAATCTATGAAGATTCTCAGGCGTCCAGATGAAGTTATCTGGAAGTTTAGTTATGTCAGCTGGACTTCTTTCTCCTTTACGCAGAAACGTTTCACCTTTTACCAAAAAGCTTCTTCAGTCTGATGGAAATGGGGAAGATTCTATCACTATATACCTATCAGGGTAGCAGGCCACATCGTCATACGCAGAGTCATACATCGTCATACGTAACGATCCCCTATTCTTTACGACTCTAACCTCACCTTTCTTACAGTAATGAGTCTATTCAGGAATGGGTAAATGACTAAACTTCCAGATTTCATATGAATCCTTCTCTGATTCAAAAGTACTTGATACTTGTACTCTGATTACAAGTATCTCCAGATTACATGTAATCTATGTCAACCCAAACTCTGATCACAACACACAGCGTAACACACACTGCTGCACACGGAGCTGCGCAGCCCCAGACCATGTAGAGAGCACATGCTCACCCCTGCCCACCACTGACAGTGCCTACCAAGGGCACACGCAGCATTGGCACTGGACCTTGAAGCAATAGAAGAAGGTTGCCCAGTCCGACGATTCCCATTTTGTCTCACATCATATGGATAGCCAGGTACGTGTGTACCCTATAAATGGGGAAGAGATGGCGCCAGGGTGCACTGTGGGAAGACGACAAGCTGTTGTGATACTCGGGACGATGTTCTTTTGGGAATCCCTGGGTCTGGCCTTTTATGTGGATGTCAGTTTGATCTGTGCCACCTTCCTAAACATTGTTGCAGACCCAGTGCACCCCTCCAAGGCAATGGTGTTCCCCAACAGCAATGGCCGCTTTTAACTGAATAATGCACCCTACCACACTGCTTGAATGAGTTGAGGAACATGGAAAGCAGTCACATTTATAACACACAATATTTCAGTCCTCAAGATGTTTTTGTTCTGTAATGCAGTTTTTGTTCTATAAGGTGGTACCTTCAGCATCCATATGAATTAAATTTAATTAAACTCTGCATTTCCTACCTTTTTAAACCTAACATGTTCAACTTGTATAAAAAAAGAACTGATTTGCTTTGCACTTTTACCAAGGAATTGTCTCACGCTATAATCCATTAAAATAAATGTAACGTGGTGAATCGAACTACAAGATACTGGATCCCAAAGTGCAGAGAGGAAGTCTTTATTGGTGTTCTTACACCAAGTAATACGGGACAGACAGACAGAATTCATGGTCGGAGATTCAGGCAAAGGGTCGATGTATCGGTATATCAGTCCGGGACGTGGACGGAGAAGACGAGAGGTAGGGGAGAAAGGTCGGGCGGGAACTATGGCACGAAGAAGAAAGCGGAAAAACAAGCAACAAGGGGTTAACAGAACGCTCAGCAATGACCATAGCAGTATAATACTTCGCAAGGGGTTACTGTTTGAGTCTGGTTGATATAGCTGTCAGACTAAGAGATCCGGGCTGGCAATCGTTAATGAGGGGGCGTGACAATAAATTTAATCTAATTTACAATATCAAGCACAATGTCAAGCACCTTTAATTTCCAAAAGCTTTGAATCATAAACCAAGAAATTTTATTTTATTGTTTAAATACATGTCTATGGTGTGTTACAAGGCAGTGAAATCATGATCTGTAAATATTTAATTTCTATACTTCAAATACATTCTTCTAGCCTTGTCTATTAAATAATCTACAATGATAAGATGAATATATAAAGGATAAAACATGATAAAACATGTAGCTTCAGGAAAATAATTAACAAACCTGGTGTGTTGCAGCAAAATTTGAACCATGAGCCTCAGAGTGGTGTATCCCACTTAATGATATAACATGGCTAATGAGCAAATAAATAAATAAATAAATAAATAAATAAAATAAAATAAAAATTACAAAAAGTATTCATGGTAAATTTTTTATTTAATTATTTTAAATAGCATTTGATAATATTTCAGTGTGCTTAGAGACAATGTATTCTTTTATAAGGACACATCAATGCCTACTCAATAAAAGTGGCAAGTCCCTTTAACAGATTTGGAATGTTGAATCAAATAAGTGAACATTAACATGGAATAGCTATTAGGCAGCCAGAACTGTGTGTGGTCACACAAACAATGCACAGCCATGTGACATATCTGGACCAATACAAATTTACAGAAGTGTTTTCCAAAGCCGTGGTATAATATAATAATTTTTAAGTGAGTTGTGTTTGCAATTATTTGTAGTCTGATGGCACGTTTTTGTGTTTCAATTTTGTAATAGTAATAGCATGTAATGATGTTTATCTTGGAAACTGCTTTCCTAGGGATTATGTAAATAAATTTTAATGAAGAAACTGACACATTTCCTGAAGCTACATGGATTCAGGGTGTTTTCCCTGTGAGAGAGGAATGCCTGTTGTGAAGTAAGTGTGTCGATGAGTGGAAAGAGAAGGAGATGGGCTGATTTAATTGTGATTGGATATCTACAGGTAAAGCAAGCCACTTTATCATGGACCATAGTGTTCAGGAGCAGACTTTAAGGAGCAACATAAATGTTGACATGAACTATCCCTGCAGCCTGTAACCATGGAGTCAGCATGTTTGTGGGATGTCAGTATTTCTTTCTGTTATAAAGTGTCCCCATCTTTCTCTGCATGTGATTCTCAGTGGTCCCAATTTTGACATCCTCATGCTTCATTACCTGTCACACACACATACACACACACACACACACAAAAATTTTTTTGAATCACATGGTACATGACGATGGAGTCTTAAAGCTTCAACACCTTTGATATTCGTGCAGGTAAAAGAGATTGCAGGTTAATGAGATTTGCAGCTCCTCCTTGCAGGATTTTTGTCAGACATTGTACGCACATGCATTTATTGTATTGCAGTACTTTCACTGTACCCCATATCCATATCCTCATATATGTTAATTGCTTCTAATGTCTCCTAAAAGTTGTCTTTCAGTACATAGCATGTAATTATGAGTGAAATGTAATGAACAGTGAGAGTAACGTTTATCATAAAAAGCACATTTTGTTTACACCATTACAGTCATCATTATCGTGTTTTATGAGAGAACACCCCACTGATTTTCAGGCATATTCACACTTGTCAAGTCTTCACATGCATAAGAGATAAACACGAGTTTCATCTAATTCTCTGTGTGAGTTCATAAATAATTTACTTATATCACAGTCACTCTAGAATAATTACTCACACGAGAAGAATAAGCATAATATTCTTTGGTTTTAATGTAATTTTTCTCTTCTATTTTATGTGAGAATTCAGATGAGTACACTTTACTCCAAACAGTATGATACATTCTGAAGTTTAGCATCAATGGGATCCGTTTTTGTTTTTTCCAATTTCCAATTGTGACTCAGGAAAGTGGTTAATAAGATTTTATCTCTGTATCCCTGCAGAAAGCAGCTGTTTTAAGGCTGATGCTGTGATTAAAAAACAAAAGAACACACATCTGCAATCTGCACTGAAGGAGTTGTTAGCTGAGCTTAATGAATTACCCCTATTGATTTCAGCAGAATAAGGCCAGACTGACTGCTAAGGACAGGATAAAAAGCACCTAAGACTTTCTGGTAACAGCACAGAGCTGGGCTGGCAGGCAGGTTGAGATGTGAGCTGAGGCTGACAGCTGGATGTGTTCTCAGATGAGGCAGGAGCTGCTGTCGGAGTAGAGCACATGCATTGCCATGCCTGCCACTTTCATGTGACTCTTTAAATAGTACAACTCTTCATTAAACGTAGGACTGCTAATTATCACTGTAGAAATAAGTATACTGTAAGGTTTCTGTATGTTTATGACAGAGAGAGACCAGTAAAAGCACAAAAATATATCCATCCATCCATCCATTATCTTAACTGCTTATTCCTGGTGAGGGTCGTGGGGAAACCTAGAGCCCATCCCAGAGCACATAGGGTGCAGGGCAGGGGACACCAACCCACCACAGGGCACACACACTACAGGCAATTTGGACACACCAATCAACCTAACCTGC
>JABJVR010047464.1:0-27570 GCA_025773905.1 Chitala chitala | reverse complement strand
GTGGTGGGTTGGCGCCCCGCCCTGGGTGTCCCCTGCCCTGTGCTCTGGGATGGGCTCCAGGTTTCCCTGTGACCCTCGCCAGGAATAAGCGGTTAAGATAATGGATGGATGTCTCTTGCACCATTTATATCAATAATTATTATTATCAGAAGATTGTCACAAAGACATGTGCTGTTATTCCTCATTTACTGTCCACAGATTAACAGTAATTCACCCAGACAGGACTTTATGCATGCTATAACCTCTGAGCTCCACCAGATGTCACTATTTAATTATTTAACACATCAGCACTTAACTTGACAGAGAGATGGAGTAGTGTCTTGTGCTTCATGAGGCTTCATCCGCCTATCACCAGGCTGGACCCAAGGTTTCCCAGTAGAGCATTACCCCAAGCATCACACTCCACCAGCTTGTTGTCTTCCCACAGTGCATCGTGGTGCCATCCCTTCTCCAGGTAAACAGTGTATCAGGTTCCCCATATGATGTAAAACAAGATGGGACTCATGGTACCAGGCAACCGTCCTCCATTCTTCTAAGGTTCAGTTCCAACATTCATGTTCTGCAGCTATGCAGCCCCATATCCAGACGAGGCGCTGGATATGGGTGCCAGTGTGTGTTGTGAGACACTCCTGCTATTATTAAAATTTTTTAACTTGTGCTACAGTAGACCTTAGTTTGGACCATACAGTATAGCCTTAATTGCTCTTGCACATCACTGAGCGTTGGGTGCCCAACACCATGTAAGCAGTTACTGGTTTGGCTGTCCTCAGAGCACTGTCAACAAGTCCTCACCAAGGCAGGCCAAAAGCAACACACTAGCCTCAACGTTTCAGAGATGCTCTGACCCAGTCCTCTGCACATTACTATTTGCCCCTTGTCAAAAATGCTCAGGTCTTTATGTCTGCCCATTTCTCATCTGTCCAACATATCAACCATGACAATAAACTCATAACAACATTCACTTAGCCTCTAATATATCCTAGAACTTTACATGTGCCTTTGTTTTAATTATTAATTTATTTGGATTCCCATTAACCACTCTTCCTAGGGTCCCTACAAGTAAACTTTACATCACAATAACAAACGTTCCACAATCAACAGCAATAACAAAAATGCTTGTATTTTTCACAACATAAACAGTATTTGCTTCATTATTCGTCTGTCAAAACATCTCATAATGTTCTGGCTCATCGGTGCGTACAGTACTGTTCACATGATCAACAAAAGGCAAAAAACTAGCAACGGGGGGTGTATTAAATTAAACATCTTTATATGGATCACATGTGTAAACATCTTACACATTTGAGATAATGAGCTTAGCTGTAAAGTCATACAAATGTCACAAAACATTCACAACAAATTTGAGACGGCACTGTGCACATAACCACTTTACCAAATCAATTGTTTTACTCGTGTAGAAACATTTCTGGTACTCCGATAAGAGCACTCAACCAAATTAAAGAGGAGTCAACAGATATATCAGTCTTGCTGTTTGCTGTATATATTAAGTCCTTTCCAATGTTAGCTATGAACAATATACTATTGAACATCTTGGCATTAGAGAGATTTTTTGGCACAATTAGCTGGAGATGATCACCTTTCATTATGCTCTCCTGCTGAGTTAACTGTGGCTTTCTTGAAGATTCAGTATTCTTAAATGTATTTCAGTGGAAAGCTGATTTGCTGTTTTTCATGCTTTAATTGGTCTTTAAATGTTTGATAAAGCTTTGTTAATGTAAGCGCACAGCCTCTGGCTGTTGGTCGAACAATTTTATTATTAACCGACACACTATATCAAATTTGTATGAGATACATTTAATACACATAGGCATATCTTCAATTTAATGATCCTCCTGATTTCAACATTTAAAGGAACAACTGAAAATCTGTTCTGGAAAAAAGCCACTGTGGTGTTTGAATAAATATTAAATTATTTTTTAAAAAGTGATCATCACCTTTGCTTGAGCTGAACACGATTTTAAAGTCTGGATAACAGAAAGCCAGTTCTGAAAATTTCTCTCTTCCTCTGGAGAACAAAGCTTATTGTATATTAAGAAGAGATACTTACATAAATAAAACATTCTTAACAAAAAGAATGTGCTTTTTTATAAAACCTTGAAAAATACTGATACAATCTTCATTGCATTAAAAATATGAATAGGGTCTACACTAAACCCTCATTGTAATAACACAGATAATTTTGGCAAGGAAGCTTGGTGGTTTCCAAGGCCACAAGGCCAAATGTGTATGTAACTCGTACCACCTGTGTCTATAGTTCATGAAAAAATATATACAATTAAAATCTAGTGTCAACAATGGCAGCTTTCGTTCTCAAGAGCCATTGGCAGAGTCACAGTCCCTGTGTGTCTTGTGAGTAATGCACATCTTAATATCATCATAACTGAAAAAAAAAATCGCACCTTTCAACGTCCTCTTCCCTTTTTGATATGTGGACAGACATTGCACTTCATTGTCTAGCCCCATCTTTTTGGATAGAGTCACAGTCTGCCCATGTACCTGGATTACTGGTGCAGTTCAAGCTCACAGAGAGTACATTATACATCCTCATACAGCAGCATGCCACTGAAGATGGTCAGAGGTTCCACAGAGTAGGCCAGCTTACCCATGACCAAATCAATACAGACAGTGTCATTCAACGTCAGGGGCAGGATAATGTTGAAGACAGCTAGAGAGCCTGGGTTGGGTTTGACCTCTGCTGTGGGCTTGTTCTCCAAGCCCTCCGGCTGGTACCCAGAAGAGTCCACTCGAGCCACGCCATAGTTTGACTTGGACAGAACTGCCTCAATCTTCTTGTTCTTGTGACCTGTCAGGATGGCGCTGAAAAAGTACTTTCCATCCACTGGTGCCGTGAAGATACCTGAGGGTACAGCAGCAGTAAAGATTAGCAATATTATCTGTCACAACAAAGTATGATAACTGTATAATGACAACAATAACAGGAGTAGATGCAGGGGCATGTCCTGGGAGAACAAAGAGATGCAAAAACACACTGTTAGATAATCATTACAACAGACATGATCTCTGCTAAATGCTGAAATCCTGGTTTCTGTACCTGTGTTTGCATCATAGATATCTCCTTCATTTACTAAGACCTTGTCGAAGATGATTGTCCCTGAATTCCCCTGGGGGCGAGTGAGGGCAGCAGAGAACGACAGACGAGGCACGTGCGCATCACTTCCTGGTGCTCCTGCCAATGGCACCGAGGTAAAATCCAAAAAGGAAAAAAAAAAGTTAAGTATGCAGTACAGAGCCAAAATAAGAGCACAGGACGTGAGAAGTTTGTTAGGTTTGTTACTGAGTAACACCACACAGATAAAGCTATAATAATTGATAAGTTGCATACCTTGTTCACCTCTCAGGCCTGTGTTTTAGCAGAAAAAAAACAACAACAATCAGTAATTCAATAAAAATTTATCTGTTTTTCAGTAAATAGGCTTCCACAATTTCATTAATCTTTTCTGGTGGTTTATACCTAATGTTAATAATGAGCTCATTTATACACGCAATAACAGTGAGATAGAAATTACATTTCCTTGGACATTCCTTTGATATATATCAATATATTTCTTTTGCTATTACAGTTACATTATCAGATCTTTGGTATATGTGGTAACTACAGTATTTTGTAGCATTATCAATGCTACAAAAATGGCAGCTGATTTCTGGCTGTTTGATGAGCTTAATTACCTGGTGGTCCTACAGGGCCTGGTAGACCAGGTTGTCCTGGTAGCCCATCATTGCCTGGTGGTCCCTTCGGGCCTTGGAACCCTGGCAAACCTCTCTCTCCCTGGGGGCCTTGTGGCCCAGGCTGGCCTGTTAGAAGCAAAAGAATCATTTATGTCTATTCACAATATGATAGAATAACGTTCTAACATCTGTTGTAAACTACAACTTTAAAGCTACTGACACCTTGCTTTAAAATTTCAGATAAAAAAAATAGGAACAACCTTTCCCGGAGCATCCTGTGTTAAACCATGAAAAATAAAATGCCGTAAGTCTTAATAAACATGCATCCTCACCTACAAAGTCTCGACTGGAGAAGTTCTGGAACCCATCAAAGATATGAAGCATGGAGGAGTTTAGACGCTTGATTTTACGATGTATGTCATCCAGCTGAGTGTTCTGGATTTCATCAATGAAGCCGCTGTGTGAGATGACGGTAGAGTTGAGTCCATTGACACAGTTCCAAAGGCTAGTGACATGCTTGTTTAGGCCATCTTTGATCTTCTGCAGGCTGTCAGACACAGAATCTAAGCGGCCACAAACTTTCTCCATCCCAGACATCCTCTTCTCCAGCCCTTCTCCAGACCGCTTGCAATCACCCATCTCCACCATGAAGTTGCTACTGAACTGATAGATCTCTCGTCCCAGCTGGTCAAAGCGATTCTTACTGTCCTCTATATGCTCACCCGTCTCCTGTTGCATTTTGTCAATCTCTGATATGATCTTGTCTTTGGTGTTGCTCAGATCAGTGATGACACTGTCATGTTTTTGAATGGTATGTTCCAGTCCTTTCAAGGTGTCATTTATGGAGCTGAATGTCAGAATGACCTCGGACAACTCTCCTTGGATGGATTTCAAGTTCCCTTGGGATGTGCTACTAATGACACTGTGGCCATCGAGTGGTTTCTCTGGGTTGAGGTCTCCCTCTCCTGTCGGCCGCTCTAAGATGATTCTGCACTGGTTGCTACACATCTCCACCTGCTGTTTCAGTTCTCCCACTTCCTCCTGCAGGGAGGAGCACACCTGAGAACAAGCACTTTCATTGTTCTCTAGTGAATTCTGCATGTTGGTGATGTCTGCTTGGCACTTGTTAAAAGCCATGCTGGTACTGTTTCTCAGAGCATCCACCTCACCTTCTAGGGAGCTGCAGATGTCACAGTTGTCCACACTCCTGCCAAGGTTCTCAATCTCTGTGACAATTCTGTTAAAATGCTCCCCGCTTTCTCCTGTGAGAGCCTTAATCTTTCGAACATCATGGCTGAGGTTTACAACCATGTCTTTCAGCGTTACAGTGAGATCCTTCAACTTTGTATCAAATTTCTGAATTTCCTCCTGGTTGGCACTTATCCTCCATTCAAGAGACTTTACAGCATCTTCAGAATCATCTCGGTCCTTGCCCTGCTTTGAGCCACAGGACTCAGTGCAAAGGTTTACCGTTGATGTCAATTTCATGTCGATATGGGAAGTTAGGTTGTCCAGTTCTGCTAAACGCCGATCATAGTCATAAAATATTCTTTTCATGAACCCTACCTCACCACCAATATCTGAAACTTTTTCTCTGACTTCCATTAAGCCTTCCAGAAACGTGGTTCGCGTTTCACCTAGCTCATTTTGAAAGTAGTCCTTTAAGTCATTCTCCAAATAGGTACAGCTCTCCTCTGTCTTTTGCACTGTGTTGTTAATCCTTCGTTCTAAGTCACGTAGGTGACCATCGAACCATTCCTGAGTCACTTTCGCACTGCCGCTAATCCCATCTGTGCCTGTTAACGCCTTATCCAAGCGGTCATTTAAGGTGGCGTGTGCCATCTCCACTGAGGCCGTCTTCCTTTCCACATCACCAAGTCTCCTGCTGAGGTTGCTCACCTGGTCACAGCATCCTTGAGCACGCGTCAGGTCCCTTCGCATGCCGTCCAACATTTGCCGATGTTGTCGGTCCATGGAACCGACCAGCTTCTCCAAGGCCAAGATCCTTTCACGGTCCTGCTGTTGCTGCTGCTGCAGGTCCTTGACTCCTGACTGGCACATGGAGCAGGACAGGCTAACCCTGTGCTCCAGCTCCCGGAGAACCTCCTCCTTCAGTACGTTCAGCTGGCTCCCGCTCAGCTTGTCCAAATCATTGTCGCCCTTACCATTGACCAGGTGGTTGTTGATGCTGACGAGGGTCTTGTCATGGGCTCGGGTCATGTTGTCTAGCTGGTCTAGCTTGGTTTGGATGCTGTGGATGGTATCCTTTATCTCTGGCTGTGCAGCGTCTGCAGGTGTCTTGCCACCAAAGCCTGGCTTGCGCAGCTCCTCCTGAAACTTCTCATTTATGCCCCGAAGAGTGGACTGCAGATCATGAAGATCTTTTGTTAAACTCTGGATTTTGTCTTCCAGCTGTTTCATCTTATCATCGTCACGTTTCCCTGCAGTGGAACAGACCAAGATCGTACTGGTAACAGTAATCACAGGCTGTTGTTAAAGAATTATTGCCTGACAGCAGGACAAATTAAAATCTAACACAATTTTTCGTAGTGCAGTTAACAGTGGCTAATTATACAGAAGATTAGCATACCATCTCCCCCAATCTGACCCTGATTTGAGCCAGAGCCAGTCTGTCCTGGTCGGAATGGATTGTGCCAAGGCCGGGCTGTGGAAATCTGGGTAACGGACGACCCATTAGGACTCTCGTTGCATTCATCCCCAGAGTTGCCATTACAGCACTTCCACTCCAGCTCTGTCACCATTTTATAAGCCACCTTATACCGGGGCCTCATGTACGTCCGATATCTGCGTTCAAAAAAAGGGACATGCTCACTTTTTAATGTGCATTGGGCTGTATGCCAACTGAGGTTTACTACAGTAACTCATAGGAGTGGAGTACTGACTAGATGAACACAGTTAATTCGACAGTCTGTAAGAATATTTTGCAGACATTTATACTTTGTGTCATATTGTTGTCATTCTTTCAATTATAATAAAATAAACTGAATTAATTTCACAAATAATGAGCGCATTTTATATTATATTTTATAAAGTCGTTAATAGCATTTTGTTTTGCCTGCAAAAAAGACATTACTACATAGTGAAAACAAAAGACACTAGCATTTTTCTAGCATTTTCTGCCTCATTAGGACAGATTTTCCTTTTCAAGCTTTCCCTGGGCAAAGAAACAACTGAAAAGTCACAAACAAAGCAGCTTAATTTCAACTCCTACAGGCTTTTCAAAAAAACTTAATGTTTTGGTAAAATACATAATACATAAATAATTAGAAAAGGTGAATGAGTTACTATTTTCAGTTAAGACTTGCTTAGAAAACAGCAAATGGCACAACACAGTAATATAAACATTCAGATTTATAGAATGGAACTCGCATTCCCAACAGGAGACTTCAGATATATTTTGCTAATGCAATAAATGGCAGGTGTACAAGAACCCTTGGGTGTTAGTCATGAAACACATGCACAGTCACACAACACACATCACAAACATTAGAAAAACACACTGCACTGCATTTAAACAGAAACAAATGTTATACCTGGTCATTAAACTGTTGCTCACCAGAATGCCACAAATTAAAGCACAGGTGTCTAACACAAGTTTAGGAACAGTGGAACATCTGGCCCCCAGCTGTGTCACTGTGGCTTGTCAGTGAAAACCAGGACAGGTGTGTACAGTGCCACATTTGCACAGCTGGATCCACTGAGTAGGTCATGAATGCACCGTGTTGTTTATTAATAGAACACTGAACTCAACACCTCAGGCAGACTAACAGGACTCTATCGCTCTCCTACCGGCAAACTGAGGAGCTCATTTATAAATGCTGGCAGAGGTAGAAAGATCATGTAGAAATTGACCTGAACATACAGTAAGTGGTTTGCCTTGGTTGTCAGCTTGTTAAGAATTATAATAATGTTCTAGTTTGTACACGTGACTTGTGATCATGCTGTTGACTTCATACAGTAAATTCACCACGTGATTGCAGTTCAGATTAAACGTGGAAAATACACCGTGTTGATAGGCTATTTGCAGGAATATTCCACGTGACAATTTCACAGGAGAACGAAACACTGCTTTTATACTTTCTTGTTCAGGAGTAAATTCTTGTAACGGTACATGAAAGTGCAGGAGCTTAGAAACAGCATGGGGACCTATTGTAGTCGTCATGGGAAATTACAGACTTTATATGTGTTTTAAATAAAGGTCCAGGCCACTTGAGAAACTGAGACTCTATTATGCTCTCGCTGCTGCAAGAAAGGAAAGAGCCATTCTCTTAGTCATTTTTGTGCGTAATTCCTGTGGTGGAGTGAGTATGAGACTTGGAATTGTGGGTAGCCTCATTCTTAGCATAGCGCTGGCTGGGCAGCCGATCTGGGAAAGTGGGATAAAGCAGTTACATCTGGAGAGTGCGTGCAGCATGCCACTGGGGATGTGGAGCCAAACAGCCATTAACAAAAGTCTTTTATGCAGGCCCAGACTCTTAAACTCACCTCTCCATCCATGAAAGCCCTTGACTCAAAAACCTTCCCGGCTCCACGCTCTTGAGCACGCACGTTTTAAACAGAAGTGCCGTGTACTGTAAACAGTGGACATCCGCGGCACTTCCCACAATTCGCCTGTATTTAGTTTATATTTTAAACAAGCATTTCCAGCATTTCATTCTCACCCTTCATAAATCCTGTTACCTGTGGTGTTAAAATTTCAATGTTCAGTCCAAAACTTCAGGTCCTTTTGTGAAAATCTGTCACTGCGACCCGTTTGTCTGCTAATGACCGCTTGTGCGTTTATAAATAGAACTTCATTTATCCCCTCTGATGAGTGGCATTGCTCCATGAGCAAGAAAAAGCTGTTGTATGTGAGACATAATTTAGCAGTAAACTATTTCTTATAGAACAGAGGGCAACTGAAAGTTGTGTACAATTAAAAGAGCTGCCTTATGCCTGCAAGTTCTGACAACCATGCAGCACTGGGGGCAACACCAGTCTATTCCAGAAGTTTCAGCTGACAAGTCTTTGACACCATTGTACGAGAACAAGAGACATCTACAATGATACTCCTTCCCCACCCATCTGCGTACAGGGGTCAGGGTCACAACTGGCATAGAGTATATTCAGGCAACTTGAACAGGGCACCAACCAATCACAGAGCAGCAAACTCAAACAGAGTTGGAACCTGCAACCTCCTGTCTACTAAACAGATGTCAAAAGGGCCACGATTCCACCCACCGAATGCCTTTTTTTCCAAAAAAAAAAAAAAAGAGCATGAGAAAAGAATCCCGCTGAATGTTAAATGAGAGATTGACTGAATACTCACGAAACCACACGGGAACATTGCACCTGTCCCCAGGAGCACGGCTGGTAGTCAGGTTTCACATAGGTCTCCACCCCATCCTCCATCACGCAGCTCACTGTCCGTGTCACCACATACGCACACCAGTTCCTGCAGGAGCACAACAGGGTTAGGTGCTGACAGAGCTGTGCTCCATGTGGATTTCTGCCAGGTGCACTGTGTACTCTGGGATAGGAGCTGGGGTGCACCAGACAGAGTCTTTTTGGGAACCTATAAACATACGTTCATCAAACCCATAATTATACTGTTGATGTCTTTGCCATTTCAATGAATGACTGTTCACTTTTGTGGCACTGAAATTCTCTGCCAAAAGCAAATAAATATAACTTCCAATGGTCACTTTAGAATGTACTTCAGGACTTCTAAAATTGCTGTTAATTTTTAGGTGAAATGTGTAATGCTTCTCCAAAAATGCAAAATTTAAAGTTTTGCATTGGTACTCCGGAATCTACAGTTTGGAAAAACGTATTAGGGCCCATACTTTGTATGTGAGTTTATGTGAGTTTATGTGAGTTCTGTTCGGTTTCCCAAACCACAACATTCACAGCATCCACCACACAGCAACATTCATTTGATAATGACGGTCCCACTGAGGCAATGTAACCTACTGGAATGGGTCCTTACCCTGAACCCAACATCAATGACATGACACAGCAAGCCGAGGCAACTGCACCAGTTGAAGTTCTTGACTCGGAGCCATGTTGGAACAACCAGGGTCAGCAATATAACACCAGCTTTGATCAGTGCCCCCTAGTGCCATTAAATAGTGAAGCATCTTGGCTGCTTTTACAAGGGCCACCACTGCACAATATGTCAGTAGAAATGTATGAGGTATGATCATTGTGTGCACAGTCAACAGCAAAGAAAAGAAAATAAGATTTTAGTTTAATTGATAACAGCTTGTCCGAATACCATCTAAGTGATTAGGAGGTTCTCATAAAATATTCAAGGTGAACCCTTAGAGGAATTTGTGCAAAAATTAGCTCAAAATATAAGGGCAGTTTACAGTAAAAAGGACACACCTCAACAGCATGTTGAAGGAAACCTGTCAGGAAGAATGTAAAACCTTGGGGTACATAGATTCAGACCCCTCATCAGGCAGCTTCACCAAATTCCTGCACCTCTGGAAAGTTCCACATACAAGCAGCGTCTTTACCCGTAAACTGAAGATACAGGCTTCATCCAGCTGTTGTCCCCAAGGGAGCTGGGAACTTTCAGGGTAAAGACATCTACTAAACACGTTTCATAACTAGCAGTAAGGACACAATAAACAGTCAGTCTAATTACACAACACCATGCAATTAACCCTGTCCAGCAAGCCTCAACGTCTTATTGTTTCTCTCTGTTGTTCTTCTCTTTGTGGTCAGTGTGCACTATCCCTCACTTTGTCCAGGGTCCAGACATCTGTCACGGGCTTTACTCTTCTCAGAACACTTATGAATACCATTTCTCCTTCCTCAAATTTTCCAAGCAACCATAGGCATTTTATAACTGACAGTCGCAATGGATTTCCTTTGCAGAATATTCACCATAATGTGTCAGGTATAGTCTATATGTTCAGGCTGAAACAAATAAGTAAATGTACAGAAAACTTCAGGACTACTAATTTTCTTAGAAATAGAAAAACGTGTCTTCAGAGATGAGGAGTTTCTGAGACTGAACTGCAGTTGCAGTAAAACCATGCATGAGTCATCATACCATAATGTATCCAACATTACTCCAAAACAATCCAAACAATGAAAAAGAGAACCAGAATTAACTTTTTACATTCTATTTAACCTATTTATTCAATTAACTGTGAGGGACCGTTAGTTCAAATGTAACTTTAGTCTTTTGTATACAAATAATAAGTAATAACACTCAGTGTATAATTGTTCTTACCTGCACCATTCTAGTTCTGTTTCATTCTGTTTCCCTAGCAATAAAGGGTACAAGTCATTGCAACTGTAGTTTAGTAACAACAATAATGTGAGGTAAAATTGGACACGTATTGTGAAACTGGCAATGAATTTTGTAAATAAATAAACTATAAACACTCCTAATGATTGGTCTGGAAGTTGAATCATGTTAACTGGATGTCTTTCTTCTTGACAGGAATGTTTCATCCACACACTGAAGAAGCTACTTGGATGAGCAGTGAAATGTTCCTATCAAGAAGAAAGACGTCCAGTTAACATGATTCAACTTCCAGACCTCTCTGCCTAGATGACTATTTGACAATCTTCATCACCCTCTCCTGATGATGTTTTCTGCATGCATGGTGTTCCCATTGGTTTGGTGAGCAGTTCGTCACTCCTGATGTCTCCTGTGGTGACGGCCAGGCACTGCTTCACCATCCCAGTTCCCTCCCTGACCCAGACATAAGCGTGTGAGTTCACACTGGACACACCACAGCCTCAGAAAGAACCCAGCGGGTAATCCAAATCGCTCAGTGCAGCCCAGGTTAAAGGATCCAATTTCCTATGCGGTACGTGGTCATTTCCTGGAAACAACTGAAAGAGCTTTATTTCAGGCTGCATGTGACTAAGGAAAATTCAAGCTTTGTACTCTGGTCTCCTTTTCTGAAATTAGGGAATTATAGTGCACCAAAAATGTCAGAATACCAGCGTGATTCATAGTGCGTGATGCATCATGTGTAAAATGCTGCTGTTCAGCTACTGACAAACAACACAACTAACTGTGTATTCTTTAAAAGTTTCAGTCAGCATTGACAATTCAGAGATTATTTTGAAAACAGCTAGTAGTTTAATTTTAAGTGAGATTTGACTGATTAAATTAATTGACACTGACCAAACTATTGTCAAGAAAGATTGTCGGTAATTGTATACACACACGTGCGATGTAACAATCTCGGCTAGTCTTTCAGCTCGTTACTTTTCTTCATTCCAGGAAAGAAAGATGTAACATGTAATGTATATTATCCAAGCACTATCACTGTATACATATTAATGTCTCATTCAGCACTAATTCACCATTTACTGTGTGATGTTTGTCACGTTGCTGTGCCATAAGATGGAGAGACAGTCCATGAGTGAGCAGGAAAACAGTACTGACTTGAAAGGAAATACAATTTTCATACTGTAACAGTGCACTGACACAATGGCATCTCCAGCTGTCAGAAGAAGGTAACCGCTGAATGACTTTGGCTTCAGTGTCACTTTCTCTGGGAGTCTGGCCTTGAGCTGAAGGGAAAACAGGCCAAGTCTTGACAACCTCCATTACCAAGGCTGTGTTCATATGGCATAATTTCATCAACACAGCAAATTTGACTAAAGGGTGGCCTTGCATTCAGCAGTCTTACACTATGGTTTCTCCGAGAATGTTCTCTATGCTCTTTCTGCTCTCTTTTCCGCGGTGTTTTTCTGCTCCTCCAGTTGCCATTGTCCCACAGCTCTACAGTGACAGAAGGCAACACGTGTGTTTGTCAGAGCCACTTTATCAGAGACCTGCCTCACTGTCCAATCAGAAAGCCTCGGTGGAACAGGTGACATCAGCCTGAGGGAAACAGTCACAAACGCCTTCCTGTCACAAGGCGGAAGTTATTGAAATACAATAAGGGACCGGGTGGATCTAAAGTCACCAGAAGAACAGCATCTGATACTAACTAGGAAAAAAAAAATCAGACTCAAGATGTCGTGAAACATAAATTAGATATCATGTCAATGTCAACAAGCAATCTGGTGTTAGTTTTGTTGGATGATTATTCTAAAGTAATAAAAAGTTTGAACACACATCTAAATGACAGGCAGCAAAAACAATACATGAGAGAAATAAGCAAGAATAGATTACCAATGTGCTGTTAATGCTGATGCTGGTTTAAAACCAAGCTATGCAAGGGGGGTGGGGAGCAGGTGGTTTTAACTGAGCAGGGACAGGTCTACGCCACCAAAAACATGCCTTACAGTTTTTGGAGCAGCTAAGCAATAATCAGAAGAAAAGGACTGGAGATCCCATTATAAGTAAGACATCTGCGGCATGTCCCAAGTGTCATTAAAATAATATACTGTTCTCTGCTTTAAAAAATATCACAAAATAACAATAAATTTAAAACCCAAGACTACGCTGTCTGTAGGAACGGGAATCCTTTATAGCTATAAAAGGCACTGCGTTACACAAATTCCACAACAAACTGACAACAGGCAGACTACAGGCAGACGACAGGCAGACTACAGGCAGACGACAGGCAGACTACAATAGTGGTGTACATCATGACATTGTGACATGGTGCACAGCATCAATCTCACTCACATTCCTCCTCACAATGGAAGAAAGATGGAGACGGCATCTGGGGAACTTCAACGTCTCCTGCCATGACATCTGTGGAACAGGAGCTCACATGACAACTACCAGCATGCTTTACTGAATAATGGCATTAAAAAAGGTTGCAGTGAAGAGATGTCCTGCCAACAATGGGACCGCAGTCAAAAACTATTCTTCTCACCCTTTAAAAAAATGTCTTGATCCAGACCATTGGTTAGAGTAACTCACTCCAAATTTGAAGCTGTACTAACTACATACATAAAGCTATATAACTTGAAAATTTTGTGTATTTTCGACAGTATTACGTCAGCCAGGAGATACCCTGACTTCAGCATAAAAGTTCTGTTTTTGGTTCTAGTTTCACTGTAACCTTAGTAAAACACGTTAAGCTTCACCAAACTGAATTCTGCCACTCACATGCTGCCTTATTTTTTTCCTCTGGATGTTTATGACTACACTTTGCAGATACGGCTGATGTTAGGCCATTCTAAATGTTTAAATCACTGTGGCTAACCTGCTGTCTGACCCCTCCTTTCATTCTCCTGTTAATAATCCTCTCGATGCTTATTTGGACAATGACTCAGTTCGTGTGTGAGCACTTCCAGGACTTCTTGTGGTATTGCTCACATTGAAACAATCCTTGACACTCAGATTCTTACGCACAACTGTTAGTGCAGTCGTGCTTTAGTGAAAAACCCGCATGTGATTCAAGAGCTAAACAGAAACCTCGTTTGGTGTGTCACCACACATTTCTCAAACGGTGAGTAGCATTAATAAAATTGGTATTACTGGTTTAATGTTGCGAACTCTTACATCTATAATGCACTTCAGCCCTTTCTCTAGGTTTTAGAGAATGATCACAGACAATGACAGACAACAGACATACTGTACATGTAATATTTATCATTTACATTCAGAACAGAGTGATGACATATATAGTGATACAGTGGAAGTGCTGGTTCCTCATACCTACAGGATAATGTGTTTGAATGTGGCCCTGGCAGTGTGTGTGTGTGTGTGTGTGTGTGTGTGTGTGTGTGTGTGTCTGGGTTTCCAAAGGCATGCTGGTCAGGTGGGCTGAGAACTCTGAGTTGCCCTGTCTCTGTGTGTCCCAGAATGGCTGCAGGATATGCTGCAACAGCAGCATCTCCAAGGGGGTGTGGGGGCTGCAAACCACAATGGGTGACACCATCAGAGGGGGTGACACCAAAAAGACTGTATCAGTCAGCAAGACATTCATCTGCACTAAACACCCCTGGATCACAACTTTGAAAACAGGCCCAGTCAGCAAGGCGTGTGTGTTTGCAAACACAACTTTCTAAATTGGCTCAGTCAGCAAGACGTTTGTTTGCACCCCCACCTGAAACGCAGCTTTTTAAATCGGCTCACCCGGCGAGATGTCCGACACTGCACTGGGTGCCTCCAACCCAAGCAACAGCACTGAATTGCAGGATACCTGTGACCCTGTTCAGGTTAGGTGACTGAAAAATTAATTAGCAATAAAATCAGGAGGCACTTCTGGTAAAACACCAGACAGGATGAGCACTGATTTTGGTGTCATTTCAGTGCACTAACAGTACCTACATAAAGAAGAAATGGAACGTTGAAGTAAGAGTAAAGAACTCTGTGACAAGTTACCCTCCAGCTACGCTTGGCTGGTGACATCACTGAACGGGCCTTTCATTCAGCAAGAGTGTCTCCTTAAGGCTCCATTAACTACAGTGTGCTGCCCTTATTGGTTCCTGTAGCTATAAAAATGGTGTTGACAATATCAAACATACAGGTGTTCCTCAGCACAGCGCAGCTGCGATGCTAACATGACCAGTGGCAGAGCTGTTTGCACTTTTTTTCCCCTGACTCAAATTCAAGACTTGCAGACCTCCCATGTCAGACCCAAATTTCTCATTATTTTTTTACAGCCCTCTATCGCAGGCATGCAAGCGGTTACACTCTCCACATCTGCGTTTTATGTGCCAATTTAGCGCTGTTTGCCATTACGACCTGGGAGGCGAACAGCCACTGACACGCCATGCTGCGCTGCTTGCATCTCCAAACACAAAACCACATAATAAGGGCAAAAGCCTACACAGTTGCTCACCTTCGGGGTCTCCACAATAATGTTTTACAGCCCAATTCAGCCTGATGTTAATACAATAAATAAGCAGCCCTTTGTTATGAGGAAAGCTATATAAAGAGAGGGAGTGATGTCAGATATGATAATAGCACAGCAATGTTACTAATAAAAGTAATTACTGTGTTGTTATAGTTTGGCAAACAAATATAAAGGGAATATCAATAAATCATAGCAAAGCAATGTGAATGAGTAAAATTTTTACAAGTTTTTTTTTCTTTTTTCTCAGAGCCTTATAGCTTTTATGTTACTGAATATTTAAATTTTCTTGCTATCTTGGCACATTGAGATCTGTTGCATTCCGGAAGGATTCCAGTAATAGCTGTGTCATCTAAGTGTGTAAGCAGAACATCAGACTATGGTGTACAATGCTGAGACTACTGTAATGTTAATGCCTGACAGCACCCGTCTCTACACACTGTCAAATGTTTCTTTCATCACTTGAAAAAAATCACGAGTCCATCATAAGTTTTTATCAAGTTTTATCAGCATTAATGTTATAGTCTGCATAACTCGTTTACCTATATGACATCAGTACACAGCAAAGCTGGCAGCGTTAATTTAACACTGAGAGTTTATTTGGGTCCTGTGTTAAATTAACACCCCCAGCTTTACTGTGTAGTGTTACAGAAACTGGACAGGCTGAAAATCAAACTGTGTGGACTCATCCACATCAGGCTAACTAAACATTTAGCACAAAGTTATTATAAACAGTTGCAGGGCTGAATGAACTGAAACTATAATTACATTGTGACAAAATAGTTGCTTATACATTCTCAGCAAACTTTCTGGTGCATTTTGTACCACTGTCCTAACTTGACATCCTGCAATATTAAAGCAAAGACATTTGGAACACTGCATCTTGTATGTCTGTCATTACAGCAACCGCACAGACAAATTCCTGGCATGTAAAGAAAAAGATTTCAAGCACAAACATTTATAATGACGACTGGAGCTGTATAATCCTTCAAGAGAGCCTGAGGTTCCCATAGACATCCTGACAGTGCTGTTAAAGTATGTCGGAGACAACAAAAACGTAACGCAATTTAGGACTCGAGGTATTTTTCTTAAAACTAAATAAATGGTTCACATCCCTGTTGGAGATTATTAAGGATCCAGATCTGTAAGATTATTGGCCCCTTCAATCTAATCTATGTTTTCACTTGAACAGCTGAGCCAAACCCTTTTCCTCTCTACTCCACATCACTAGGCTGACTCTTATACAGTCTAAGGCTGTGACACTGAAGCATTTCACTCAACTGAACCAAGCAACTTAATCCAAAATAAACTCTGCCTAGGCAGGCCTCCAAAAGACCACATCATGGAAATATTGAGAAGAGTCCCTTTAATAATAGCAGTGCCATCTTCTTTATATTATTTGATGAAATAAGTCTTTCAATGTAAAGGTATTTGACTTTAAATTGAAATTTGTCCTTTGGGGTGAAAACATGTTCATTTCACAATATATATAAAAAAAACATTGCTTACCATGAATGGAGTGAATGCTTTGTACATTTTAAAAACTGAAACCAAAGTGCAACATCCACACAAGAGCTTTCTGCAAGTTCCATGGAGAACAAACAGAACTCTCTTTGATCTCTGGAAAGATTCCTTAGTGAACTTAATTCCTTTATCAACGGAAAGAAGCAGAACTAATTAAAGGTGGTGACTAAATGTGTCTAATGTGTTCTAACAGAGAGCCCTTAAAGGCAAACACAGCTCATATCTCTGTATCGTTGACCTTCCCTTTGCTACTCGTTCATGTCTTCATCTGTTAATACTGACTGAAATATTTACAAAAATGCCCTATGAGATTAGCTCCTATGCACCTCTCAACTGCAAGACTGTATTGTGAAACATGCTTTATAAAACAGATTGTCATTTCAATACAACTTTCTATACTGTAAATAGCAGAAGTGTAAAGATTCAGCCCAGTGTCACAAAATGTTGTCATTAATGTTATTTGTATACAAAATGATGCTGTCGTTTCTGACATGTTTGTTTGTCTCATCCTCTATAATGGGCCATAGCTAACTTCAGCTTCACTGGCTTGTGAGTTCATTTTTCACTGTAAATGATGACAGCTAAGATCAGCGCTGGTGCTGGGAAATTTGTACAAATAGAGGAACATTTTCAGTGTCAATTACAAAGGAAGAGAGAGGGAATAAGATGGAGTCATTTTCCATGGCTTCACATAAGCGTCACGGTGAAAGGCGGGCGTGTATTTTGACTGGGAGCGGCTGAGCTCCACTGACATGTTTGTGAAATGGGGGCATCATGGTCAGAGAGTTATACACAGGTCGTAACCCTGCCTGTGCTCCGTGTTCATTGTGCGTCATCGGTCCACATGCTGTTACGTGCGGCTTTACCCCTAAAGGGGTCCCTGAAATTGTGTCAATGCTGACACTTTCCAGCTCTTTGCTGTTCATCAGTTCACTATATTAGATGCCATGACGTCATACATGACTGTTCCACAGGACGCGTGTTCCAGTCAGGACGGCCAGCTGATTAACTGAGCGTGTGCAGCATACGCTATATTAGATAATTTGTCATTTAGCAGACACTTTTATCCAAAGCGACTTACAACATTTCATATGTGTATTACAGTCAGCTAGTGCTTGCTCAAGGACACACCAGGTGGCTGGGATTCAAACCGGGAAACTTCAACATCCCAGCCTGATGTTCTACCAATTGATCCACCTGGTACATCCCATCCCAATCCCATTCATATTAATTATTAAAGTCTGTGAACCACATGTGCATTCTCAGTTACGATTCTGTCACCTGTCCAGTCCTGAATCAATACAAAACTGCATTTCCATAGGTATTGGAAATAATCCCAGTTATCTTTGTAAAGAAAAATTTTTTGATTATTGGCTCAAAAGCATCTAGGTTACAGGAGGACCTGAATCTGTAAAAAATGAATGAAAAACTTAAACTGCCCACATGTGGTCTAATGATTATCATCATAAAGAGGTAGTTTTTCACAAATGGACTTGTATTTCTTCATTTTTGTCCAAAAGGGATTTATTTAAATAAAGTTGAAAGTTTCTGCAAAAACTAAAATGTAAAAAGGAGTCCTACACTCCACATAAATACTTTGCACATCTGTTAAAACAAAAAGAGCTCGGCGATCTTTCAGGCCGCCGTGCCAGCAGGCCTGGCCTCTCATGGCTGGTAGGGGTGTAAGGCCCCGTTCTGATTTGACTTGCAGCAGAAGCAGAACTCTAACTCGCTGTAGCAGAAGCATGGGCTTTACCAGCACTTTCCCTACATTGCGAAAAAGAGGGGAACATTCATCTTGTTCTATCTCTCCTGAGGGTCCATGGCCTGACCTGCACCTCAGTACCCGCTGGGTCATGCATGTGCTGACATTGGAAGGTTAGGGGACAGCATTCCATCAGGGGAGCTTTACGCTGTTCTATTTTAATCGTCTGGAGATTATAGTCACACATGAACAGCATGCATGCATTTTAAGACTTCACCTACTAACTTTTGACAGTGTACATCAATATTCAGCTTGTACAAAGTAATGTTATTTACAGTAATTTTCTGGTATCAGCTAATAAATATGATTGGACAGAACATGAAATTAAACACACACACACACACAATATTAGGTATTTGTTTATGTATATACCTAAAATAAATACTTGCATCAGATGAAACTTGCAAACCCACGTCACAGCACTGTCTGGAAGCACTTTCCATATCCACCCAGCACATTACATCACAAAGCATGCACTTCTCCAAAAGGACTGTGCTGCCCTTCATACAGTAGTACATTATAATTAGGGAAGAGAACTCTAGACAGAACAACTGCGGGATTAAATTAGTCTCTTTAGGACTCTCTGTTTTAAAGCAACCTGCATACAACATAGGAACATCAGAATACTCTGTTCATGCATAGCTACACTGTACGACCTGCCGTCACAAGGCTGTGTCATATGACAGAAATTTTCGATTTTTTTTCCCGTTATAGATACTGTGTTGTTAAAGTGTGTATTTTAAACATCTTGACAATTTTAAAATTCCTTGTATAACCTTTCACGCAAACGCACACTTTAATTCATTTTGAATAGTGCATGCGTAGCAAATAACGTTGAATCGTGGATTTTATTGGCATTCCTGAATTATGTGGGGAGAAACAGTACCTGTGTCTGCTCGCAGGTCTCCCCCCATTCTGCGTCTGGGACGGACTTTGTACCCCGAACGAGTTGTACCGAGTGGGATAAGATGCGCTCCGGACACGGCAACATAAAGTCAAAATTAAGAAAACGAAAGAAAAAAGAATAGATCCAGCCATGCCTGCAAAACTCACTCTAAACTGAAATTAAAAAAATATCCGTCAAAAATGTTCATTCGGATCCAAACAGCGCAAACGTGTGAAGAATCCCAGAAACGGATCGCTAAAAACAGCTCGGACATCCAGGGTGGCGCTGGCAGGTTAAGTTCACACTATCCTGTCCTTCATGTTGTATTATAGAGTTTGCGCCAAGCAAAGTGTGCGTTTCACGAAAGTGCCGTATAGCTCTTTTGTTGTGTCTGCTTGATTTCTTTTATCTTTTTAAATTATACAAATTTCTTTTTTAATATTTCCATCATATGGTATAAATATTCAATGTCATGTTAAAATTGGATTCATGACATATCCATAAAGGTCAAACAACGATCTGAAGCCTATTCTTGATAACTTGAATGAGGTGCCGTTTATCTTAGACGGTACACTCCACAGAGTACACAACATTTGGGTCCTAGTCCTCTTCCTTCTTCTAGCCCTTAATACTACTCTCCTGCTTTGTGTCCCTCTCTCTCTCCCTCTCTCCCGTGCTCGCAAACACTCCTCCGGTACCCAGCCCTCTTCTTGCGTATCTTTCCAAAAAGTACACCCACAAGGATTTCAGGGAAATCGACGCATTTTGTAAGTAATCGGGTTTAAAGTATTATCCGCAGGAAAGTCCCTAGGCTTTTGCAGCAATTTTTTTACTTGGACCGAAAGTCCTAAATGCGAGTTTTTACTTTATACTTTATACAGTTGCCATTTTCTCACATCTTTTCTCATCTATGCTTGCATTTAATCCAAATTTGGGTAACAAGGCATAGTGTTGTAATTTTTTTTATATTCCTGTGTGCTGTGAGTTCCGTTCCAACATCTGTTTTAGGTTATGTTCCCTTTTTCAAACAGTGCTGCTCAACACTAAATGTTCTGTGTACCTTTTTATTGTTTTGTACACATTTTTCAGTCCTTGGAGCACAGTAGTTGAGGATACCATCACCAACTACCAGCATCAGTCTCCTCTTTTATTCACAAATAAACTAAATGTAAAGAAAGGCTGTATCTATAACACGGTTTTTATTGTTTTTGACTTTTACTTTGTTTCATGTTGTCGCCAGTGAGATATATACTTTTGCAAGGGCTTTCTCTTCCTTTGTCAATCATGGACATGTGTGATTGGGACTGTGGTTATGAAGCTTCCACACCTTAGCAATACATCGAGCACAGTGTCCTATCAAGTCTACTGATACGGATTTGGTGCATAAGATACACTAAGGCTCACTGAGAGCAGAGCTACAGGTGGTACTTGTACCTCATCACGACGGATCTGGTCTGATCCCTGACTCCTGCCATCTTCCCGTAGTCCTCCAGTGTCACCCAAACTCTTCTGCATTGTTCAGAAGTTCATCCGTAGCAGTTTGCATTCCTCCATCAGAGATGATTACAGGAGTTATGAATCACATTTTTATGCAGACTTCAGAAAGAATGCCACGCCATTTCCTAATTAAGTCGGTGGCGAGAGATTCTTTTCAATGCCTGTGGACGATGATTATAGAGCACAAGGACAGAGCAGCCTGGTGAAAGGTCATATTCATTGGTTTGCATGCACTGCTTTTTAGTTTTAAAAATTGATTGTAGATTACATGAGCGTATTATTGGCTACATGTTTGCTGTCACAAGCTGCAAAATGTGAAAGAAAGATTAAAAGTCCAAATTCATTCTTAAATTACAATAAGGGTAAAGACTAAATAGTCAAAAATTCTTTGATAAGAATAAGTGACCAGTCATTGTTATTATTATTTATTATTTCAGGATTTTTGGCCATTATTTCAAATCATTTTTACCCAAATGTACAGAATATTGAAATACTGGAAAATTACATGTACAACTTTTAAGTAGTACAATATACACTGTAAAATTTAATTACTTGATTTTACTCAGAAAAAGTATGGAAAGCAATTGCCTAAGTTAAATTTTTTAAGTAAAGTGGATTCAACACGACATTCCAAATCCATTTCACCTGAATAAACTAGGTATCTTAGAATTTTTAAGGCAATTGGTTTCCATGCTTTTTCTTAGTAAAGTCAACTAATTAGATTTTTAAGTGTGCTTTAGCCAAGACCTGCTGCGTTAAAACATTTTACTTGTATGATCTTCATTGTCTTCAGGAGGTAAAAAAATTGTGTGTAACATTTTAAAGAGTGACCAAATGCGACTCATATGCCACCAGTTTTCACAAACACAGCATGTAATGCTTTCAAAGTCCAGATGTTTTCAAAATGCAATTTTGCATTTAAACATGTGGAAGGCGAGACAGTGAAAACCACAGCAACCCACGACCAGGGGACGCACTGTTGTAGCAGTCAGTTAAGGTTAGTTATTTTGGGGATCCACTACAAAAAACAGTTTTAAAAAGGTGACCAATCTAGGGCAGGGCAAGTCAGTCTCAGGGCAAACGATACAGATGGTTCAGCAGAAGATTGAAATCAAGAGGAGTCCACAGAGCTCTTAGCCCTTTTCAACACAAATATCCTGAAGCAGCGTTCCTGCGGCCTGGTGTAAGGGTATGCTGAGGTGAAGCTGTTGTTTGCTGTATCCTCCTTTTGTCCCCCCAGGCCTGTAAATCTTGACCCTGTCCCCCACCCAGACGCAGGCGAGGACAGCTAGGAAGCCAAACTGGCAGGGTTATTTATCTCACCACCTGTTGTGTCTTGTTGTGAGCGTCAGCAAATATCCTGACAAAGACGAGCATCTAATAGGTAACAGGGCCCTAGTGTCGCTTTAACACAGGGTCAGAGGTGACAAGTCAGGCATGTCAGTGTGTGTGCCCAAGGCACACTGGGTTGTCCAAAAGAAGTATTTTTAACTACCTATCTGCATTATAATGGCTTGTTGCTTCTCAGAGTGAGAAACAACAAAATAACTTGTTGTTGCCAACACTGATGGTACAAGAGATCAAGAGGGAACATGTGAAAGCCTGGCCAGGAAGGTACCTTACACCTGATGACATCATCACATTAGTGATTATATCTTGTAGAAAGACGCTGACTTCTGCAACTTTGTCTTTTTAATGATTTGGACAAAGCCAGGATGGCCAATACTTGATCATTGCTCCTGTTTTTAAACCTTTGTAATTTAATATCTACACAGGTAAAATTACCTATAGTTAACAACTGGGGCACATCAAGGCAGCCATTTTTCCACCAATATTAGCTTCAGTGACACCTGGGTTTTATTATCTTCTTTTCCCACTTCACACAGCAGTCCTTCTGGGCACACAGCGGTGAATTGAAAAGCCTCCCTTCCATTTGAATGTGCAGTATATTTTTTGGTCTTACAGAGGCTTGAGAATACTCAGGAACTGTGGGATGCCCTGTGTAACAGGGTGCAAAAGCTGCTAAACCCTAACCAGAAAAATTACACAGGGTTCATAGCAGATAATGAAACGAAACCTGACAATCCATCTGATAGATGGTGTGAAAACTCCACAAACTCCTAAGAAACAGTCCCCATGGAAACACTCCCACTGTCTCTATAGACAGAAACAGAGAAAAGGGGTTTCTGTTATAGTTTGAGTGTAAAATGAAATCATAAGCATTTTATTATGCTAAGAACTCTATAATTTCTTTTTACTAAGAAACAAACACTGGTTCAAAGTAAACCACCACAATGGACAAACACTATAGAAGTGAACTAGGGAACTACAGTAATAAACCTCAGACACTCTAAAGGTAACTGGGTTAACAACATGGCAAGGGAATATATACAAATAATGCAGATACAAGGCAATGGAATAATAAAGGCTGATTACGGGTAGTCCACTCAGCTACAGCTCTCTGCATGCCTGAAGGACAGGGTCATGATACTATGTGGTCTACAGACTTCACCAATTCCCATACTAATATATAGCAAGTTTCACCTCACTGGCCGCTAAAGTAGTTCTGAATCTTTACCATGCAGCACTGCTGGCTGGCACAACTTGCCAACATATTCCTCTCCGTACCCTGTTGTGGTGTGACATTAGAGTATGCTGTACCTTCTGCTGTATGCACAGGACTTATCAGAAGGATCCGGCTGCATGTGGATTCCCATTTTCATACACAGCTGAACTACACAAGTAGGATACTGTTTGCCTGCCTACTGACAAAGAAAATATGGTTCTAACAATCATGATAACTTTAAATAATTCTCTTTTGAAACTTCTTGGTTTACTCAAACAGCTGGAGGCCAGTAGTGAAAAAAAATAGTGACTCATTCTTTTCCAGTTGTATACCAAGACTCTTTCTCTCCAACCACTTAATAGTCTGCGTTTCATTCCTAACAAGTTTTCATTTCTTCCAGAGAATTTCTGCCTAATTTTTTTCTTATCTTAGTCGTCAAAACTGAAACAATATTTGGGTCATGAGTTGTAATTGTATCAGCATGTGCAGTTTAGTGTGAATCCACTCACTGAAGCTGCTTAGCACAAGAAAAATATCAGCATAGAAATTCAGAGGTCTTACATTTGAACAGTGATTCAGCTACAGTGATGTAAAGATTAAAGTGATTTATGGTGAACCAATAACCATCAATTTCCCCTCTGTTATAAGAGGGCTTTTAAAGGGTACTAATAAATTAAAATGCTTTTTCTTTTACATTTACTGTGTGTTTTATAGATGCTAACCATAGTTTTATACAGCACTATTGTACATGCAAGTTGAAACAACTCAAATTAATAGACATGGACCAGTGTAAAAGGCAAAACCAGCCTTCAGATTCAAAAAAGTATGCAAACTTTAATGTAAAGCCTTAACACTTTCCATATCTTTCAATAAAATACAAGGCATCCAAGGAAATTAATATGTTAAACATTGGCTCAAATGTAGAGTTCTTAAGTGTATAACAGAAGAATATTGTTTAAATGCTGTGAACAAAAACAGACAAAGATGTACGTGTTTTGTGGAAAAGATGTAAAGGAATAGAGCAAAGTTACAAAAATTGATGAAATCGTGAAAATACCATCAACAAGCAAAATGCAAATTTCACTACAATGTTATAAGTCAACTTTCAAATAGCTGGTATTGTTACAAACTCATAATTTGTTGTATGACGGTTTATCGATACACTTAAATTATTCTTACTTAATCAAAATACAAGACAGTTTCCAGTCAATTTTTATATAATTGTGATATATAATCCCAAAACACTTGAAAACTGTAGCAGACAGTACAATGTCATGCAGTTATGTTAAAAATAAATACTTACTACTAAACAATCAAATGTAGAACGATCCTAAGGAGATAAAAAAGACAGGAATTGTGATAGATGTTACTAAACAAAACACTTTAAAACTGAGCTACACAACACACTATCTGTCCTGTTGGTGTCCAACAAAAGTTAAATCCACCCTAAGGTCTATGTCATTGTCAGTGCAATGCTATTTTTATAAGTGATAAAAAACATATGGCCCTTGGGTGACTGTGAACATTCTGGGGGGCTATAATGGGACGTTTCCAGGCCCTAGTAGGAGTTAGTGTCCTGTCTTTGTGATAACATAACACAGCTAATATTGTGTACATGACTCAGGCTGAGCTGGAGGTACATACAGATAGCAGAAAGATGATGTCCTTCAGAAAAAACAAAGAACTTCTTCCCTTTCTGTTTTCCACTGCCATTTTCTTCGAGTTGGTGAGCTTGCGTGCATGTAGCTAACAGAATATTCATTCTGAACAAGGGTTTTTTGGGGATGGTGTATCTTCAGTGGAAGGCATCATTAAGTCAGGTTGTTTGTCCAAAAGTATTAACATTCATTCATTCATTCATTCATTCATTCATTCATTCATTCATTATCTTCTATACCGCTTTGTCCTGTTAAGGGTCGGAGGAAGCCTGGAGCCCATCCCAGGAGACATAGGGCACAGGGCAAGGGACACACAGGGTGGGGCGCCAACCCACTGTAGAGCACAAACAAACACACACTACAGGCAGAGACACCAATCAACCTAACCGATATGTCTTTGGAGTGTGGGAGCAAACCAGAGAACCCGGAGAAAACCCACCAAGCACAGGGAGAACATGCAAACTCCACGCACACAGACCCAAGGTGGGAATCAAACCCCAGGCCTGGAGGTGTGAGGGGACAGTGCTAACCACCACGCCACTTTGCCTCCAAAAGCATTAACATTTAATTTATAAAATGCCATATTTAATACACTTAAGAGTGTTAATTTGATACCTTTTAATTAAGTCGGTTTTTACAGTTTCGTTTCACAATCATTTTTTTTTCAGTTGCACCTCAGTCCGGATACGTTTTCATACAAGTGAAAATACACATGTAGGTATTAATGCTGGTAAAATGAAATATGCATATAATGTGGGTGAAACGTGAAACAGGGATTTGAGACTGTGAGAGCTTTTCGGACAGTCTGAACACAAAACAATAAGGAGCCAGTCTTGAGAAGATGTTTACACACACAGACACATAAACTGTTAACTACATGCTTTTAAAGTTTTGATGCTACATTTTTTAAAATCTGGGCTGGTGATTCCAGAAAGGTGACGCCTGTCATGTGCACGGTCCTGTCATATGTAGTTTGCGTTATTTCTATGTTTCCTTTTCTCTCTAGTGCATGTAGGATCTCTTTGCTTATTTCTCATTCTCACCTCTGTTGTATCAGTGTTTGCACCTGGCGTGGATTATCTAAGTTCTATTTAAGTCTGGCTTTGCTCTTTTCCCTCGCTGGCTGTTAGAATTGTAGAAAGGTAGACTTCTGTAAACTCTTGTTAATGGTTTGCATTGCTGTACTGGTTTTGCTTCAAGGTCTATGTTCCTGCGTTCTGTCTCTAGCTTTATTGGAGCCATTTCTGAGTGTACCCTTGTTTTGTTTCCCCTAAACCTATACCTGTGCTGTAAATAAATACCCTTTGCACACTTAGACCTTACGCGTCTCTTTTGCTGCACTCTGCGCATCATTACAACACCTCAGTGTCAGCCTTGGTTTACTGGTTCCTTGATTGCTCCTGGTTTGCACAAAACCATGCATATTTAAACAAGTTCTACACAGTAATTGGAGGAAGCTCCTCCACAACCTTTCTTAAGCCCAGAGATTCAGTTAACAGAGAGCGAGAAGAAGATTACTGTTTTGAATGCAGTCACCCTACTGCCCAAGTTCAGTTCATGACCAAGAAGACATCCCTAATCACATTCCAACCACTAAAGTAAATACATTTAATTAAGTCGATATGACAGCTAGACTCCCAAACTAAACAAAATGTTATATTATCTAAAGTTAATGTAAATGAGGGCATTGACCAAATTATTCTAGCTGTAGTATCATGAATACGAATATATATTGTTAAAGATTAATTATGATTTTAGGAAATGCGTTCTAAAATGCCACAAAACCAGATTCAGCTTTTTTGAAAAATTGAATGCACTTTGCAGTCTTCTTCTATTGATATTATATGGTACTCATACAAGTTGTACTCTACAGCGGCTGGTGAATATCATGGGTTTATCAGGTGTCACGGTTAGGTAGCAGTTAGCCATATCAGCATCTTATCAACACAGTTAGGTAGAAGTTAGCCATATCAGCATCATATCAGCACAGTTAGGTAGCAGTTAACCATATCAACATCATATAAACACAGTTAGGTAGCAGTTAGCCATATCAGCATCTTATCAACACAGTTAGGTAGCAGTTAGCCATATCAGCATCATATCAGCACAGTTAGGTAGCAGTTAGCCATATCAACATCAGATAAACACAGTTAAGTAGCAGTTAGCCATATCAGCATCTTATCAACACAGTTAGGTAGCAGTTAGCCATATCAGCATCATATCAGCACAGT
>JABJVR010047463.1:0-22143 GCA_025773905.1 Chitala chitala | reverse complement strand
CTCTACAAGCATGCACTACACCAGGTGCTACACCACCGCATGCATCTCTACAAGCATGCACTACACCAGCTGCTACACCACCGCATGCATCCACTAATCCAGACATGTCAGCCATGCATTAAACTGTAAACTTTCAGGACAAACTACCCAGATACCCAGGTATTCCTTGCAAAGTTTGGTCCATACTGAAAACTGCATTTTACATGGATGGATGAATTATTATGCCTTGCTAAGACAGGTCTAATGATTCAAACTGTAAATCTGAAAAAAGACTTTTCTGACTGTATTTTTAACAATTATTTTCAAAATATAAAATAAAAGAAGCCCTTCTGCTTAGTTATCTGATATAAATGACACAAGCTATCTCGCCACAGGTTCAGACCGTGCACAGTTGGTAGTGTGGCAGAGTTTAGCTGTCAGCTCCGGGGACTTTCATGCTAAGTGATTTTGTATACAAATGTATTCAAAGGTATCACACATAAATGTATTTACTGATTGTACAGTTTGTATGGTAGTGCATGGGTCTGAGATAATACAGTATTCCAGGATTCTAGGTATGGTATTTATAACTCTAATATTCTTATAATTTTAGATGCAATTAATTTGAAAATAAATAATTTTTAATTAATTTAAAATAAATAATTTTCTAATTATGCTTGAGTCTGGCCTTTACAAAAGCATGTGCTTATCATTTCTTAATTTCCCACACCACTGAGATAAATCCACATAATATAATAATAATAAATTAATTATATACTAGTATTTTAAATACTATACAGTAAACTAGCGTATTTCACTGGTTATTTTACAACCTTTTTCTATAAACACTGCAGTGCTATTTTAAGTATGGAAAAGAAGCACTCAGGAAATGGATATGGAGATTATGGGGAAGCAGAATGGAACCAACTGCAGTTCAGCGTCTGAGAGGATTTAAGAGATTACTTTGTTAAAGTACCCCCTCTGTCACAATTAAAGTAACAAGCAGGAAATAATTTTTTTTTCCCTATATATGGAACAACGTTCTCCACGGCAGTACTGGGCATCCACTTTTTCAATTTACGTCTAAATAAATATTCATTGATTGTTTATTAGAATGGATGCATTTTAAAATTTCATTTCCCCTTCCACATCAAACTCAAATCCAGAAAATGAGAATTAACTAGTTAAAGAGTAACACTATAAAAAAAGTGAAATGAAAAACTGTAAAGAACAGAAGAGCACAACTCTAAAACACACAAAGGTTCATGTCTGTTGAGTAATATTCCAACACTTACAGATATAACAAAGTGCACATATATGTTTTATAGGGAAAAAACAATACCTGCAACAAGCAAAAGGACAGTCCAGGCCCAGGCTAAAACAGTCACCATTGTCCCTCAGCTCTAGCACTGCCTTCCTCTGGGTTTAACGCATTTTTTGAAGCGTGATTCTGCCAACAGGCCATTCCTACACTGTGCTGCTTTCATTACCACCTACAACTGAGTCCTCTCCTCCAGCCAGATATGGATTAGGCTAATGCACCTTAAACGTCTTATAGGGCAGCACACTGACACGGACCAGTTTAAAGAAGCTGGTAACGGCCAACCGCAAATGTCTTACCCGGAAGCGGAAAGGCCATACATTCTGTATGCACATAACACTCCAGGTTAAAAAATGGTTAACTTTAAAAAAGGACTTAATATTTTGAAGGTAAAAGGAGCAGCACATGTTATAACAAAGACAAAAACTCAATCTCATCCGTGTGGAAACTGCTGATGTAAACACTTACCTTTAAGTCCTGGTGCGCATTTGCACATAAATCCGGCTGCCTGCTGGTAATCAAAGTGGGCTGGGAGCAGGGGCTCTGTGCCGTAACGTGCCTGCCATGATCGTTCAATGCACTCCCCCTCAAAGTGGCAGGGCTTGCTGCTACACTCACTGATGTCCACCTCACAGTGTCTGCCTTGGTACCCTGAGAACAGAACCCAGCAACATTACCACTCTCACTGACAGCTTCACAATACCTGAATTAAACATGCATGTCTCTTATAAGAACCTCAGATATATCTAAAGTCAGTGATAGGCAATTTACAACCAAGAATTGAAGGGTGAGTAGTTTATTTATAATTCAAAAATGCAATTTACCAAACACATTCAAGAGGTGAGAGGGGGTTTGTTTACCTGGCCAGCAGGTGCATGTGTAACTGCCATGGTCCTCCTGACACAGGGCATTGTTGAGACAGGGCTGCGGCACACATGCCATAATGGGAATGTCACAGTTCAAACCCTTGAAGCCTGACTGGGAACAGTCGCAGCTGTAACTGGGAGTCACCACTTCACATTAGGACGGAGCACAAGTGTACCTGAACTTCTGAGTGCACAGCCTGCAGTGTTTTCAATTCAAAGTTACCAGCTCAGTTCAATTTAAGTACAGCTATGCTCTTTGTCTAATTATCCGCAATTCTAAATTTAGTAGTTTAAAAAAATTAACAGAAATATGATATCACAATTTCTTGCCACTATTTAGTACCTATCTGAAAAACTGTGCACAAGGATATCTGGAATTATTATCAATAAAAATTGTATATAAAATGGTATTAATATTAATACCACACTATAAACCAAATTATAAACTTTTTTAAAGTTTATAATGTAATTTTTCCATGAACGTAACACAGCCTCGCACTTGCTGGAAATATTTTTCAAAACCACAAAACTTACTTATTTAAGCCATCTCTGCATGGGGCTCCATTTTGACAAGGTTGACTTTGGCATTCGTCTGTGTTGATTTCACACAGAGCCCCCTGGAAACCATCCATGCATGTGCAGGAGAAGCTGTTTAAGTGATCATGACAAGTGCCGTCATTCTGGCAAGGCTGTGACTGGCATGCATCGATTTGTAGCTCACAGTTAGAACCTGGAACAAAAATGAATTAGAGGTTTTGAAGTCGATTCAGAATCTACAATCAAGTGAAACATAGTGTGTACGGTTCTCTATGAATTATTTTGGCAAATATCTTCATTAGTTTACTTAAAAACTCATTTTAAAATACATACAAAAAAATTAATTATTATATACTTTACCACTATATATATAGTATATATATAATTTTTTGGAAGTACCGTACCACTACAAATATGTTTTATAATATTATATATATATATATATAGTACATTAAGCAGTACAAACAGTAACACAATGAGGGATATAAAAAGTGGTGCTGTATTTTGGATTTTGTAATGCTTACTTTTACCATTTAACGTCCTGCTTTCGGCAGATTTAATGTAATGCCACAAAAATCCCGCTAGGTGGAGCCTTTTCCATTTATATAGATAGAACAAATGCAATGAGTAATTTTACAGTCTGCTGTTCCAGGCATGTCTGGACATGCACCGCTATAATCCAAAACTGAAACGCCTAGGTTAATTTAAATACCTTAACACTATAGTAATAGTATTAATAGAATAACACGTAAACTAAAAAGTATGTTAAATAATAATAATAGCATAACACGCAAACTAAAAGAAATCATAATTTCTTACTTTCTCTGCCATTCCGAGAGCAATCCTCCTCCTTGATGTCTGTCTAAAGATTTTACACACTGATTTTATAATCTATAAAAAACTTGTTTATGTACTGTGTGAATAGGTGCAGATTCTTTTACTCACCTGTGTACCCTGTGTTGCAGAGGCAGGCATAGTTGCCAATGTGATTCATGCATGTGGCTCCGTTCTGACAGGGCTGAGAAGCACATTCATTCACCTCTATCTCACAGTGCTTTCCCTGGAAGCCTGGTACACAATAGCAGGAATACCCATCTGCTGTGCTCCTGCAGATCGCCCGATTTTGGCACGGGTTTGGGGCACACGGGCTCACATGCATCTCACACCGTGCACCCGTGTAGCCCGTTGGGCAGCTGCAGGTGTAGGCAGCTCCTCTGTCAGGGGATGAGACAGCCCAGCACCATGTGGGCTCCTGACACAAGGTGCTGGCACAGTCCTGAACCCATGCGGCACAGACGTACTCAAAGGAGCTAAAGTGGCACTGGCATGTGAGCCCTTCTTGGCTGGCAAGGCGAAGATGGCATGTCACATTCCCCTGGCAAAACGCAGGGTGGCACCACTTTCCAGACTCCTCACAGGCCAGGTCAGAGGGGGCAGTAAAAAGTGAAAGGCATAGGCATCTGTAGTTCAGCGGAGCATCCTGACATGTCCCCCCGTTCAGACAGGGCTGTGCCAAGCAGGGAGAAATGGCCCCCGGTGATGATGTGCCTACCACGATAGACACACATGTCAGCCAGTGTGATTCGCTCCACACTGCATGTTTCACAAGCAGGCTTCCATAATGTTTTACACTGCATCCTATTAAAACAATGCATAATTGCTGCTGTGCTTTCTGTGGCCTTTATGTACTTACTGCTAATTTTATCAAGTCAGAATGTTCATGTGAAAGCATATCTCATTAATGTATCATTCTTTACACACAGCAAAAATGCTGAAAAGAGAGTAACAATGGAGGAGAAAGTATATGTAGAAATGAGAGGATCGTGAATGTGAATGAGAGGGATGCACAAACGGTGCGTGTGCTGACACAGTGGAAGAGAACCTGTCTAAACAAAACACGTCATCAGCTCTGCCAGTCCACAGCAATTCATAAGTCATGCTGGCTGAAGTAAAGCGATAACTGCATTTTCTCCAGACAAACCTGTTATCTGTACCTTGTGTTTGTTTACATTTTCTGTGGCAAACAAACACAGCATTATTGTAATAGTTTAATATTTAAATGAATATACAAACTCTTCTCTTGTTCTACTGTAACAACACTGCAACTGGAGACACTATGAATCTATCAGCTGATAGCTCAGTCTGTGTAAGTACTGTAATTCAGTAAAAATTACTACAAGAGAATTTACAGTAATTGTGGGAATTACCCACCCATCCATTCATCCATTTTCTGTAACCATTTTATACAGCTGACTGCAGTAACATGAAACCCATTTTGATAGCAGTAATTTAAAAGGATCTTCAAATACTACTTTGTATCAGTAATATATGCCCTCTACAAATTGTATATATTCAGTATATATAGTGTCCATCTCACTTTATAACTGCATTGTTATTTATCACAGAAGCCATACGGCAAAAGGTGACATCCACACAAGTGCTGGCAAGGCTAATACTAACTTTGTCCCCTATAAATCATGTCCCTGAAGTCATGTTTCTCCCAGAACAACCGCAGCATAACAACCAACCCCAGCCAGTACTAAGAATAATACAAAACGTTTAAACACAATAAGAACTGCGTAAACCAGAAAGAAGTCCAGTTGACATGATTAAACTTCCAGATAACTTCACCTGGACGACTGAGAATCTTCATAGACATTTAAACACACAACACTAAGAGTGATCATAGTTGTAGGCACATTTATACTTTTAGAGATTATGTTTACTAGGACTATTACTCAAATGTATCCTTTATACAGTCACGTCCATAAATAATGGAACAATATGTTTTTTAGCATATGGCCTCTGTACACCACCACACTGAATATGAAATTATAACATTCAAGATGTGAGCGAAGTCAAGACTGTCAGCTTTAATTCAAGGGGTTTGGCAAAAGTGTGGCATTAACCATTCAAAAATTAAAGCTAGTTTCAAACACACACCCCTATTTTTGGTCGCTCATAAATAATGGAGCAAATGGCTGACAAGCAGTTGTGTGTCCTGTTTCCTTGTTAGTCCATGGGTGATAAAGTGCATAAAGGTGATTTTGAGTGTTACATTTGCATTTGGTAGCTGCTCACTCGAACTCTCAACATGAGGTTCGAAGAGGTGTCCATGCACGTGAAGGCCACCATATGGCTGAGAAAACAAAAGAAACCCATCAGATATACAGCAAAAACACTGGGAATGCCCAACACAACAGTTTGGAACATTCTAAAAAAGAAGGAATCAGCTGCCAAACTCAGCAACAGCAAAATAAAAGACCACAGAAGACAACTAAAGTGGATGATGGTAGAATTCTTTCCATGGTGAAGAAGAACCCATTCACAACATCTATCCCAGTCAAGAACATTCTCAAGGACGAAGGCATATCACTGCCAAATTCTATAATCAAGAGGAACCTTCATAAATGTAAATACAAAGGGTTTACCTTAAGGTGCAAACCACTGTTAACACTCAAGAACAGAAAGGCCAGTTTAGACTTGCCAGAAATCATCTTTAAAAATCTTTCCCAGTTCTGGAACAAGATGAAACCAAGATTAGCTGGTAGCAGAATGATGGGAAGAGAAAAGTATGGAGAAGGAAAGGAAGGGCTCATGATCCAAAGCATACCACATCTGTTAAACATGATGGAGGGGGTGTTATGCCATGAGCATGTATGGCTTCCAATGGAACTGGATCAGTGGTGTTTATTAATGATGTGACTGCTGATAACATACAAGAAAAGCTACCCAACAGTGTGTCAAGGCAAAGAAAAGGCATATTCTTCACCTGCCAAGTTAGTCAAATGGGTTGAGTGATCTCAACCCAATAGAGCATGCATTTCACTTATGGAAGACAAGACTGAAGCCAGAAAGACCCACAAACAAGCAGCAGGTGAAGGCAGCTGCAGTAAAGGTTTGCTGTAGCATTTGTCCATGAGTTCCAGACTTCAGGCAATCAAGCGCAAAGGATTTTCATCCAAGTATTAAAGGCAATCCATATATTTGTAATTATGTTAGTTTGTTTCATTATTTAGGAGCCACCAAAAATGGGGGTATGTGCACATTCAGGAGAACAGATGCATGGAGGCAAAGGTTGAGTCTATTTGCAAAAGGAGTTTTAGTCAAACAAACAAAGTACAGAGAACCAAGGAACAATGCTACACAACCAACCAGCTAACAAACAAACACCATAACAGAGGCAAGGGTTTACAACAACTGGCAAAAGAATGAAAGAGAAGGGAAAAATATATAGGAGGTCCAGGGTAACAAGATAAAAGTGGGGACTACTGATATAATTAATAGGACAATTAACACAAGGGGAATGGAGTTGGACACAGAGGGAACCGACAGGGACCAATGACAGTTGTAATTCCTGAATGGTTAATGGAACACTTTTGTCAAACCCTTTGAATTAAAGCTTACAGTCTTGACTTCACTCACATCTTGAATGTTTCATTTCAAATTCAATGTGGTGGTATAGAGGCCAAATGTAAAAAAACTTATCATTGTTTGAATATATATGGACCTGACTGTACAGGGAATACATTTCACTTTTCCCGATACTTTTTAGATGGTTTAGTTTAGTACTGTGAAACGTTATTGATGACTGTCGGTATTAAAGATCACAGTATGCTAAATGTGAATGAGTGATTGATAGACCTAGAAACTGCCACTACTGCCACTACAGTAGAATCAGGAGAATTCTGCTATCAGATGGCTCTCCGTACAACCTGTGGTACATTCTTCTGCTAGAAAACAATTATTAAGAACTGTTTTGTGTAGGCATAAACATACAAATGTTACATTCAATTATGTCAGTCAATGATTTCACAGTTATTTTTGTCCTTGAGACACTACTATGTGAGGCTTCTTACATTTTCTAGTACTAACTGATTCAAGGCCCACAAATTAATCTATTACTGTAAAAAAAAAATAAAACATTAAAAAGAGGGAAAGAATTTGAAAAATTGGTTTCATTTTCAATATTTTGCAGAAAATACTCAATCCATCTTATTTTAAGTGGCAATACATTAATAACATACAGACATATATTTTGGCTCATATGGATTCTTGATAATAAAAGAAGTTTTGCTAATTATTTCACCAACTGCAATATTAGTATCCATTGTTAGTAATCTGTCATTGTTTGGGCATCGCTAACAAAAATTTCCACAGGACTTAACTGTTTATACATTGTTAATGAATTTTACAATTCCTTAGAATATCTTGGCTTCCCATTTGAAAAATCAAACTTCTCTGCATGTAACTTAAATATTGAAGTTTTCATTAAGATGCAAAGAAAACATAGCCAGTAATCACAGAAAAGCACTTCTTTGCTCCTCAACCCTCTGTTTCCTGATTCTACCACAAGGACAAGTATGAAACATCTAACCTCTAACAAAGCATCAAATCATGCTGCCATGACAACCAACTGCATAGGTTCCTTTCTAAATCTGCACCGTTGCCATAGTGACCATCTGTACACAGAAGTCACTGTGAGGCTCCTATTTAAACCAGTTTAATTTATATACTTACCTAAATTAAAGGTGTTTTGCCACCTAATACAGACATACAAGCAGCATATAAACAGAAGGAAATCCATGACATATGTATTTATGTAGTACAGATTTTGGATTCCATGGTTTATTGTAGTAATGTAAACCTGGTTTAAGAAAATTCTTATTTACCAGACAGATCTGTGTTTTTTCTCTTGAGCTGTTCATTTAGTGCATGAAACAATTTATCCGAAGTCATGTATTGGCATACGCTGTCATGACTTGGTACTGAGAAAGGTATCGTTATTGTTCATAATTTATTTACTGCGGTCTAACTTTTTTAAATGGCTGCATGTATCACATGAAATAGAAATTCTTCTGGAAAGAAACGCTGACATAAAGATCCATGATGATTCATACCTGAACCCATCTTAAACCCTTCATGATCACCTACACAAGGCTTCTTTCTGAGAAAGAGGTAACCCAACCTGTGGTTTCTCTTACACAGAATAGCATCAGAGAGCACATACACAGCATCCTTGAAGGATCTATATCACAGCTGTCAACTAATATTAAAGCAGTCAACTCAACTTTATTCTGTAAACTCATGGTAAAAAGTCCCAATTTATCGGCTTCTTACGCTGTACAAAAACAGCTGACAACAAAAGCAACTGATCTGGGCACATTTTGTTCAAAATTCATGGCATGTCACTCATAGCTAACTGTGATTTCCAGTTAATTGGTACAAACCATGTGCTGAATTTGACCATGAGCATCTAACAAAAGGTGTTTTCTTTTTGTTCTGCTGGTAGTGTTGCCCTCTGGCATAGTACTGCTCCTCTCTCCGCCACATCTGCTAAGTGTCTCACACCACCCTTTAAGGTACATCTGTGTGTTCAGGTCACAGTGTAGGATGACATCAAAGGAAGGCTCTTCATACACCAGAACAGCACTCTCCCATTGCAGTAACTCGACAAATTAGCAGAACAAATTAGACTACCAGAAAAAAATGACCACTCAAAGGCCTGGAATGTGCAAGATGGCTAAACCATTAAAATGATTCACATGTAATTTGCTTCACTATAAAAACGTGTTGTTCCCTTATTATTCCATTACATTTTAACATACATCATGATGGCTTGATTCTGCAACAAAGCAATAACTTCTGTCGTATAAACTGTGGAATCCTTAATGATAATAGTATATTTACATTTGAGAATATTTGTTTATTACAAGCCAAATTCAAAATACACAAGATGTCTCTGCCCATGTTGGTGAAAAATTAAAATCTCCACCATAGTTGTTGTACAATGTGTTTAATAGATTACATTTATGCTTCAATTTCCACAAAATCATCTTATAACTATATAAGACATGCTTCAGATGCACTACGTAAAAAGAAAAAAAGGGGATTTGCAGGACTCCGTGCAGTGAGCACGGAGAGCACACTGGGGTCAGAGGTTACTTTGCCATATGTCTTCACTGACAGACCTTTAAGATCTTGTCCAGACTATCGCCAGTGTTTCTCAGCAGTAAATGCGTGTAAAAGACATTCAGAAAGCTACGCATTGTGTACCTTTCCTCAACTTACGATGTAAAAAAAAACAGTAATTACGACGAAAAATTTTCTACCGTTTAAAAACGAAAAATACTGTGAATACAACCATGTACAATTACATTTTTTCGGCGCTGTATGTTTAATTAGTACACCTGAATCAAGTGTAATAACAGAACAATGCAGGTATAACACATTGCCATCAAAATTTAATAACCAATTCATAAAAATAACTTTTGTACGACACACAACTAGCCCATTTAAAACTGTTAAGCATAAAGCAAGTATTAGTATTACACCGGGAATTCTAATATTAAATTGTTAAACAAAATTGTATACTTTACGCGCAGTATATACAACTTTTAAATATTTTACTTATATATAATTCATATATAATACACAATAGCTCAAACCCAAATAAAGATATTGTTGTTTCCTAATATACTATAAATCACATAAACACGAACGTTATATTTTTAAAATTCAGTCCATAGTTTGATAGTAATAAAATTTTAAATAAATAACGATACATGGACCTATTAAGTATTGCATGGGCAAACAATGCAATCTTAAACATTCTACCAGTGACAAACATAGCCATAATTGCTTTAGAACCGAGTAAAAGAAATCAACTTTTCAATTCAGCTAATACCACAAGAAACATACTAAAAGTATATTCGGAATACTGTCTCTTACTTTTTGTGTAGATGGAAACCGAAAGAAATAGAAGGAGAAATCCACATATATCAAATCTAGTAGACAATGAAATATCCATGTCTGGCGTTAGAAGTCATCCTGTTTGCAGGGCGCATCTGCATGTGCTCTGATGAAATCAACCACAGACGATGGTTCACAACGAGACAAGTCCTGAGCAGCTAAACACAATGTTTCGGCACACAGACGAAAGCTGCGCCAATCAGGGGCCTCTTTACTGTGCAGCAGGCGCGGATGAAACTGGACAAATGCCAGACACTTAACTATGGATGGGAATAGCAATTAGGCATAAATATAGTAAGTGATTTCGGAAATGAGCATGAACCGAGTACAGTGTTTGTTTGCGTAGTGCATTTTTCAGAACTATGTAATATATATCATTCTGTGAAACAAACAACAATAATAAAAAAAAAAAAATTTCATGTAAGTTTCGTAAGGCAAAAATTTACTATAGCCATATTTAAAGACAAATATTAATGGTGATGTAATATACTTGTAGAACATAATGTAAAACATATTTTGTTTACATTGTTGAAGTAAAGAACAGATTCCAGCCTCAGATCTGTGAATATGTGTACTTCACACTGCGACGTAGGTTTTATTTTAACACACACACACACACACACACACACGATACAACATATTCACGAGCCTTCTGATAAGCTATATTGCATGTGCCAGTAAATCATTACAGAAATCATTTGAAGATAAATTTATTCTCAGATTTAGAAAGATCATGCTGTATAAGGCTTGTTAATGTGGAATAGAAAGTGTTGTATGTGGCAGTTTACCATTTTAGAGTTTCAAGTCATATACATGGTAAATAGTACCATGCAGCTTCGGAATGCTTATGATAAGTCTCCAGAAACATGACATACGCTCACAAATACCATATTAATATAACATAACCAACATAAGAAAGTAAAAAAATCACAAATAAATAAAACAAATATCTATCGTAATTAGAATAATGTGAAATTAAAAAAAATTATGAATCAATAAAGTGAATGAATTTGGTCCAGTACATACAGCCTTTTATGATAAACTGTTAGGAAAAATAACATTATGGTGCAACATTTTGATGGCCTGTGCATAGAAACTCTTCCCAAACCTGTTTTTCCATGAATGGATGCTGAGAAGGTATCTTCCAGACAGTAGGTTTTAAAAGAGCCTGTATACTGGGTGGGAGTTGTCTTTAATGATTTTATGAGCTTTCCTGAGGTTCTATGCACAGGAAATCTCCAGTAAGAATGGATGTTTAAATTCTGTGATGTACTCTGCAGTCCTTGCAATCCTCTGAATTGTTTTTCGTCCTTAGAGTGCCTGCCAGTGATGCATCCAGGAACTCCTTATTGTGCATGTATACATCACAGATAACAGACAGAACCCAGATGTAGAGTTTGCCAAGAAGTCAGCAACAAAACCAACAAAACCATCCATCCATCCATCCATTTTCTGCCACTTATCCAGGGCTGGGTCACGGGGGCAGCAGTCTAAGAAGAGACGCCCACACTTCCCTCTCCCCAGACACCTCCTCCAGCTCTTCCTGGGGGGATGTGGGAGGTGTTCCCAGGTCAGTCGGGAAACGTAGTCCCTCCAATGTGTCCTGGGTCTTCCCTGAGGTCTCCTCCTGGTGGAACATGTCTGAAACACCTCCCCAGGGAGGCGTCCCAGAGGCAACTGAAACAGATGCCCAAGCCACCTCAACTGGTTCCTCTCGATGTGGAGGAGTAGCAGATCTACTCCGAGCTCCTCCCTGGTGACCGAGCTCCTCACTCTATCTTTAAGGGTGCGCCCAGTGACCCTGCGAAGGAAACTCATTTCAGCCACTTGTATCCGAGACCTCATTCTTTCGGTCATGTACCAAAGCTCATGACCATAGGTGAGAGTAGAAACGCAGACTGAGAGCTTTGCCTTTTGGTCGAGCTTTGCCTTTTTCACCACAGCAGGCCTGTACATCGACCACATTGCTGCTGCACCTATCTGTCTGTCAATCTCACACTCCATCCTTCCCTCACTCGTGAACAAGACTGAAAACCGCGCCAATGCACGCTGAAGGTCTTCTCCTGATGAAGCCAACAGGACAACATCATCTTCAAAAAGAAGAGATGAAATCCTTTGGTCCCCAAACCAGACTCCCTCCGGCCATTGGCTGCGCCTAGAAATTCTGTCCATGACCAAGAAAACCAAGAAAACCAACAAAATCCAAACAGGCATGGGCCAAAAATATGGTCGAAACAATGGGAAGAAGACTGAATAGCCAGGTGCATTTGTGTGGCAAGATAATGAGAGGTCTTCAGTAATGTAGGTACTGACAGACTTAAATTCCATTACTCTCTCCACCACAGTTCTGTCCATATATATGGGTTCATATGACCCTCAGTAACTTCCCAAAGTCTACAATCAGCTCCTTACTTTTAGTGACATTGGAACAGAGTGTGCTTGTCCACTGTACTATAGCTCACATGTGAACTATCAATATACAAACAGACAAACAAACAAATAAATAACAGTGCATTACTTTCAATGGCCCAGTGGACAGCACTGTTACTTCGTACCATCAAGGTGGGCTGTTTGAAACCCAGCGAAAGATGGTACCAAGTCTGCATAAAATGGGAGGGTTGCATCAGGAACAACATCTGGGGTAAAAGCCTGTGATCATTAATCAGATGCTGACAGATCTGCTGTGCGACCTAACATGGGGAACAGTCGAAAGGTCGGGGAGGGAAATCTATCATTCCAATATATGACAAAAAGTAGTGTACATTCCTGCCTTTGTAAATAACTACAACATTTGACTAACACTATCTCATAAGAGAAAAAAAAGTGAAAGGAAAAAATTATAATACTTAAAGATCCAAATAAAACAGAATCTGACTTAATGATAAGATAGATAAGATCTTTATTGTCATTGTTTTACCTAATGAAAGACGTTTTACCAGCTCTCAGCCATTGGCAATACATACATAAAAATTACTAAATCAAAATAAGAATAAAATAAGAATATTCTGATGATGACATACTGTACATATACACTCATGCAAAGAACAGCAACATAGTGCAAAAGTAGTGAGTGCATTAATAACGGTCCATTCCGATATGTAATGTAGAGACTATTACATCATACTCTCTAAAAGTGAAGGGAGGGAAGGAGGGTGTATACATCTCACTGCTTGTGGGAAAAGCTGTTTTTAATGTGTTCGTTTTTGTTCTGATTAGTCTGTGTCTTTTCACAAAGGGAAAAGGAGAAAATAAATGATGTTCCAGGTGTGCAGGATCCTTTGAGATGTAGCTGGCTTTCTTGTGAAGTCGGCCAGTATAGATATCTCTGACAGAGGGTAGTTCCAATACAATAATCTGCTTTGCCGCTCTCATCACCCTCTGCAGAATCTCCCTGTTTTCCACTGTATACATGTGCTTGGCCTCTTTAATTCCCTTCCTCAGGTTGCTGCATGCTTCTCTGTAGGCCTGTAAATTCTGACTTGTGTGAGGATTGCTTGACTTAATCATGTGCACTTTGATTATAGAACAGAACTTACTGTCAGTTAGATTCTCTGATACTGTTTGACCTTGTTTTGACATGCACATGTAATCTTATTCATTGTAAGTCGCTTTGGACAAAGGCATCTGCTAAATAAATAAATGTAAGTCTCCAGACTGAAACTCCAAGTTCCATGTCCAGAGTGTCAGGTCCAGCACCTGTAGTGGCCCACATTGGCCACTAGGTGCTACTGTTTCTTCCTTTTCCCCCACACATTCACATTCCTTTCCACTTGATGTTTCTTAGTTAATTAGATTATCACTATCATCTGTATTCCTTTACTCACTCATCTATATTTATACCCTTTCCTGTGATTTGTCCTTTGCCAGTTGTTCAGTGTTATGTAGATCCTTGGCTCTGTGAAAGTGGTTGTTACCATTGTCCCTTAGTTAACTGTACCCTGTTTTGTGAAATTAAACCCTTATCGCAAATAGACTCAACTCTTATATAGTAACGTTCTGGAAGAATGGAGGCAAGGGTTGAGTCTAATGGGCGAAGGGGTTTAATACAAAAAACATGGTGCAAAGACATAGAATAAAGGAACAATGTTGAGAAATCCACAAACAATATACAATGTTAAGGAACTACCAAGAACTCACAAAATGTTAACAACTGGCAAAGGACAATAGACAAACACAGGGTTTAAATAGAGAGGAGAGGGTAATGTGACACAGGTGATAGTGAGCATACAATTAACTAAGAATCCTCAAGTGGAAAGAAATGCGAGGTGAAAAAGAAGAAACAGTCTTGGCCTAGTGGCCAAGACGGGTCACTACAGGTGCTGGGCGTGACACAAAAGAGAGAAAAAAGAGAAAATATCCAGCGAGTGGCAGTTGTGTGGATGAAAATGCCATGTTGATGTCAGAAGTCAGAGGAGAATGGGCAGACTGGTTAGAGCTGATAGAAAGGCAACAGTAACTCAAATAACCACTCGTTACAACCAAGGTATGCAGAATAATATCTCTGAACGCACAACACGTCGAACCCTGAAGCAAATGGGCTACAGCAGCAGAAGACCACACCGGGTGCCGCTCGTGTCAGCTAAGAACAGGAAACAGAGGCTACAATTCGCACAGGCTCACCAAAATTGGACAATAGAAGATTGGAAAAACGTTACCTGGTCTGATGAGTCTCGATTCCTGCTGCAACATTCAGATTGTAGGGTGTGTATGTGTTGCTACAACTGTCAAAGATCGTCTGCCGTGAAAATAAAAGTTTTTCAAAAGACAATTATCAAGATTCAACATGCCACCAAAGAAAAAACTCTAACTATCAGGAACAGGCCAGAAATCGTTAATGGAAATTTTTGGGAATGACAGTTCGGTACTCGTAATTCCCACATTATGCTAAACTTGAGACTGGCAGAGTTTTATTGCAATGCACAACACCATAGTGATGGTAAAGAAAATGTAGCCAGTCCACCATACATAAAGTATTCTGTGGAAAGTATTTAATCAGGAGTGGATTGCTTGTAAAAAAGCTGTAGGTGTATCCACATTTGTGTTTGGGGTGGAGAAAATATGGAGAGAATTAAAAAAAAAAAAAAAAAGATTTTTGTATCAAAGAACTAACTTTTTAAAGCTAATGTTACAGTAGGAACCCTGCACATAATTAGTTTCTTCTAAGGGGTTCATCCACATCGTGACCGGTCAGAATGAACAGACCATAGTGATGCTACTTTGGTGTCGTTTGCGTTTAGAACTGAAAAGATGAAATGAGTCGTATCTGTATTTATGTGTAATGCAGACATCAATTTGATCTGGAAAATCACGCTAATAAATTTTATAATTTTATTACTTTAAATTGGAAAATGCAGCGGTACTGTGCTTATAATGTAATATGGAGTCGCTACTCGCTAGAGTACTGTTATTTCGCAAACCCAACACCAGGTAGATGTACAGTATACACAACTTATTGTTGGAAATCATTAAATCATTAATACATTCCAAACAATAAAATATGGCAAAATATAAAGTAATTGTTCCATAGATTCAGATGCTGTATAAAAACAGATTGGCCGCTGAACAGTGGACAGAAGTAGTAAACTATGCCATTAATACAATTAATAAGGTGCGGCTTATGTTACTATAAATTTCTCCACATTTAAGAGCATGTAACTCAGAGCCTAATCTCTCACACTTGTACGTTTGGAGGACGTTCCAAAAAAAGCGTTCTGGTTTTCTCACGTTTAAAAACACATCTTCTTTCCGATTGGCTACTCTTTGTTTTCCTTTCAGCGATTGGATTAGTGACGTAGGGCCCTCGCGATTCTATTGGCCAAACTGGAAAATTTGAACTAGAAGGCGGAACCTGCACCATTGCTGCTTGAGGCTGGTCGAAGAATTAAGCTGTCAAATTGAAAATACTGAGTAATTTTAAGCGAAGTTCGTGGATATTTTGTAATCGATAATTAACAAGAACGGCTTTCGAAAAATATGTGGAAGTATGTCTAACATCAGGGGTGATTTTCTGGACTTCAGTCCGACTAATTTTTCATCTGCCAAGAATAAGGAAAACAACAACTCGCTGCCTGTGTTAAGTTTAGTTCAGTTTTCAAGACCCCCTTTTCTGAGTTTTGGGACAGTGAAGCTGGGATGTTCAAAATCTGCCCTGCTGCGTGTTGAAAATCCGACCGAATGGGCTACCGAAGTCAAAGTTGAAAAAATAGCCTCTAACAAAGGCTTTTCGGTTGAGCAAACTAGATTCACAGTTCAGGTAAGGAACTCGCACTAACTAAACAGCAATATTTTTACCTATATTTTGCTTTTATTGGTTAGTTGAGATTTGATATCGTTTTATCCGATGAACTCGGCACATGATAATTTAAGTATGTGTATTAGGTTAACAGCGGTATTTCCTGTCATTATATTCGTAAAAGCGCTTGCAATTGTGTTGTATATTATATACAATTAATTTACACCGTGTTGTTACGATTCGCAACAATTAATTTGTTGCGAGGAGTTTTAAAGGTTACTCTTTATTAGTTACTATTTTAATAACTATTTTGTCTTGCTGTAACACTAAAAAATCACTGTATGTTTGTATGATAGGCATTTTAGACCTACGCAGTATACAATGAGACGAACCGAAATAAGTAATGTTTATAGAACATTGCTGTTTACAGTTTAGCTTTAGATTGAAGTTATTTGAAGCGATTTGTCAGGCAAATAAGGAGCGCTCTTCAGCTCTTACAGTGATGTGTGATTTCGAATCTGCAGCCTGCAGGGGGCGTTACTTTGGCCATTAACTGGACCCCGGTGGAGGAAGGTGGTGTTAGAGAACTTGTCGTATTCACAGCAAATGGGATTGTGAAGCACCAAGCAGTGCTGCTGGGGAAAGCAGAGGCTCAGAAAAAGAAAAAGGTATTGGCTTTTATATAAATGTACCTTAGGTTAAAATGTACACGGGCTATTTAGGCATCCAGTCTAAATGTAAATGTGTGTTGCTTCTTTCTTGTTGTCTTGCAGAAAAGTTTATGGGATTCTATTAAGAAAAAGAAGGCAAACGATGTTTTAGGAGCGTGCAAAGGAAGAGGGACTGACTCTTTGCCAAAAAGCACTATTAATAAAACCTTTCATGTGTCTCGACAAATTCAGTACACAAAAGAGAGGGTGAGAGGGCCACTTGCTCATTTTAATAATGAGCCATTAGTGGCAGACAGGGTTCCAGTATTGTCAGCTTCTGATACTTCCCAGAAGAACTTCACATCCACTGCTCTCAAGTCCACTCATGTAAAACTTGGAAAGGCTTTAGAGGAGAATGTTTTCCCTTTTAAGAAAGACTCCCCAATCGTCGTTCTTGTTCCAGCTGCTGCACTTATTGATGGTACTGGCACAGATGTGACGAAATGTACAACGGATTCAGAATGTGGCGCTGATGAAAAGAACGTTACACAAATGTTAAACGGGACTTGTCCACCCATTAAAGCATCAGAGAATTATATAAATAAGCCTATACCCTGTATGGAAAGTTTTCACAGCCCGATTTCTAATGCAAGCATCTGTGATACTGCTGTAAACCAGACATTTCTGTCAGGGACTCCAGTGTTGACTGTGAAGGATGCTTTGGCAATTATTCATTCTGATTTAACGCAATTGGAAAGTGCAAGTCCCCCAAATGCTTGTTCAAGCTTAAACCTTTCTGATTCTCTTGAACCGTTGAAGGGAAACAGTGACACTGAGCTACTTTCTCCTACCACAGAGATAACTGAACCAATTGCTCTTGATGACCAATCTTTTGAATCCACATCCGTACAGCCGAGGTTGACCTTTTTTGTGAAGTCCAAAGAACAGGATGGATGCCAAAAAGATGAAAATGGCCATGTTCCACTAATTTCTGGTAAAATTCCAATTGCATCAGTGACAGTTACCAAAAGCAAAGGCAACAACGTGCAAAGAAGTTCACTGGAGGCTTGCAAATCAAATGCGTCTAGACGTCTTGTTTTGGAAAGGAGTCTGGAGTCAACGCAAGACATCCTGGTGAAACCAAATCTTGGCAAAACGAACAATGCATTTATTCTCCCCATCATTGATTCAGCTCCGATTTCTAAAGATGCTTATATAGTAAATTCCCATGTGAGTGGAAAGCCACTTGACTTTTCTCCAATCAAGAACGCTGGCCCATGTGCCTTTTCTAATTCTTCTGTAGGAACTGCGACTGTGGTAACGGCAGACCAGTCCCCTGAACCTCAGAGTTTAGTTTTAAATCGCAAAGTCATGCGCAGGTCTGCTGCAAGGTCTTCGGAAGATTGGCCAGAAGGGTCAACCGCTGGCAACGTGTTAGCAAAACCAACCTCCCCATCAGAGTCTGGATGCAAGAAAAGGAAAAGCGATGAATTTCTGAAAGAGAACTTTGATGAAAATATTGAGGTATTCCAAGTCAAGAGAATCCGAGCGTTTCCGGAAAATAAGCAGTCAAAGGCAGTTCGGGAACGATGTTTCTCCTCCAGATCTGTTTCTGAAAGGCTGCAGAAGAAAACAGCTGGTGAGTTGCTGTTTTAATTTTTGTTATTTTTGGTAATTGCATTTGGTAGTATTATTTTATTACTGTAATATTACTTATTCTAAACTTTTGAATAACTTACATTTTTTTTCTTCTTCTTCATATACATGTGATCCTGTGTTATGACTGACTTTGGCAACCTGTACCTTTTACTTCAATTCTATAATGCAGCTTCACAAAGCTCACATTCATCTACTTCATCAAAATCATCTGTGGGGCACTCCAAAATGACAGTTTCAAGACCAGCTAAACAGAGTAATACATGTTCTAATACATTTTTTAAATTGTAACCCAACTAAAATTTAGTGACTAATTGGGCAAATGGGTTTTTAAAGTTAATTATACATTGATATTTGTAGGTGGAATATATAGTGGACCTTGTTACTTGGGAAAAGTGTGAATACAGTGTAAATACTTGGGCAGATAATAACACTGCTTGTTAATTTCAGGATCACAGTCAGTGAAATCATGTGCAGTCTCATCTGTGAAGACTGCGAAGGTTGCTGCAGTGGCCCAGTCACATCTAACTTTCATAAAACCAGCACAAACGGGTATCTACACTGATCTGTTTTGCCTTTAAAAGAAAGAAAGGTCTTGCATGTGTTTTCACCTTGGTAGCCATGTTTTTTTTCTCAGGTTCATCGTACTAGTTAATTAACTGATTTAATGTAAAAAAAAAAAAAAAAAAAAGAAATGCATAGCATATCTTGTCCTGCTACCATATCTTGATCTGTGAGATGTCTGGGTAGAAAATGACACCTCCCCCTCTCCTAGTCAGTTTACTCATTGGTACTTGTGAGATAATTGGCATAAACTTTATTTCCAGACAGGTTGAACATCTTTTCAGTGTGCTTACAGATGATAATGAATTATTGCCAGGATGGATGATCTCACTTGCCAGTTACTAACTTAAATTTTGACATGAGCCGTTTCACATATTTTATTGTGCCAAAACATTCAGTCTGACTTATGGCATTATATTCCTAAAATTCTTATTGTATTGTTTGTCACTTAATGTAATTGCTGAATTGTTTGGAGGAGTCGTGGTGTATGTAATCAGTCTTATATTTTTGTTGTACTATACACCATAATCAACCAGTGCTTTATCACTATTGTGTTTGAAAAGGTATATATTAATTCAGGTTTGTTTACTGCTATTATAGCAATAGCGTAATTGTGATCTGTATTTTCTGTGCGGCCAGTTCACTGTGCATGCACATGGAAAACTTCTGCATCTTTATTTGCAGTACATTGTTTCTAATTCGTGATGTTTATGCACTTAAGTGATACCAAGACATCCGTTACCATTTGCTGCCAAAAATATGTTTTACGATGAACGGTGGATCGAAAAACAAGAAAGGGGATTCACATTGTGGATTAACTACATCCTCACTCCAGATGAGTTCAGAGTGGACACAGAAGTCACAAGAGGTAACACAATTCGGAAAAGGTGTTTAATAATGACATCTGAAATTCTGTTACTCTGTGTAAAAATTCTTACATTTCATCGGGGTTCACAAATTAATAGAACCAACAATGTAATAATTCTGAGAATAACCCGTTCATCCTTCAAAATAACTTGTTGCTTTTTTTAGTTAACGCCATGTCTCTAGTGGTTCAGAGTGACAAGACATTTAGCGTTTCAAGAGCACCTACGAAAGAGGAGCTGTCCTTTCGAGCGTACACAGCCCGCAGACGGCTGAACCGCCTGCGCCGTGCGGCCTGCCAGCTCTTCACATCAGAGCCCGTGGTCAAAGCCATACAGCGGCTGGAGCTGGAGGTCGAGTCCAAGAGGCTGCTCATGCGCAAGGACCGCCATATCTGCAAGGACATCGGTACTTTGTCTGTGTGCATCTGTTCGCCCCATGGGTGACGTGTTCCTTCAGGACTTTTTGTCCACAGTGTTTTTAAAATTATGGGCAGAACTAGTATGCTTGAAATTGAGCCAATAGAATACAGAAACTTTTTTAAGCCCCTATTTGTATTGAAGGATGTGTAACAGTTTTGTTTTTGTACTGAGATTCAGAATCTCATTTATTCATTTATAGACAGATTGTCATGTGGTTGTCTGATGTCGGATAAATGCATACCAGTAACAGCATTTAATCATTGTTTATTATACCAATGGCTTAATTGTGTAGTCTAACATTATTGCTAAATCTTTAGGCCAACGACAGAAAGTTCTGAACTGGCTTCTTTCCTACAATCCTTTGTGGTTGCGAATTGGACTTGAGGTATACTTGTCCTTTGTCTCATATCATTCGTCTTAAATCTTAAATGTGATAAAAGCATGTCTGTATAGATATTGAAATTGTTTTCTAGACCATTTATGGGGAATTGATTTCACTGGAGAGCAATAACGATGTCACGGGACTGGCGATGTTCATTCTAAACCGTTTGTTGTGGAACCCTGACCTCGCTGCCCAGTACAGGCATCCTACAGTTCCTCATCTTTACCGCAATGGTAATTATCTTAAACCGTCCCGCCTCGTGCCGAGTGAAATGCTTTATTTGAGCTCATGTTATTGGTTAGTGATGTCTATGTTTTCTGTTGGACAGGTCATGACGAGGCCCTGTCTTCCTTCACTATGAAGAAGCTACTACTCTTGGTCTGCTTTCTTGACAAGGCCAAAGAATCCAAACTTATCGAGCACGATCCGTGTTTATTTTATATGGATGCTGAATTCAAGGTTAGCTGAAAGGAAATGCCTCTATTTTATTATTATCATTATTATTATTATTATTATTATTATTTAATTTTTTTTTTTTTTTTTTAGGAGAAAGCTACCAATAATGGTACCACAATGTGACATTTTTTTAATATACACCTGAAAATGTATGCAATGCAATCTTGCTAACCATTTAAAGAACACAAGTTTTATTCAGTTTTAAATATCAAAAATATACAAAATTGGTGTTAACAGAAATAACTTTTTCCCTAATTTAATATTGTATTTCAAACATATGACAAGAAATTGTAACCAGCATTGTGATATTTCTGTACTGTTTCACTGTTATTGTTCTGTTAGTTTTGCTGGTTTGTTAGCTGTTTTTAGACTTTTTTTTTTTTTTTTTTTTTTTTTTTTTTTTTATTTGTAGTAATTATTTTATGGTGGTGTTTTAAAGAAATTTAAATATTGGTGAAGGTA